>DWHP01006572.1:0-11353 GCA_018247895.1 Parnassius honrathi | reverse complement strand
TTGTGGCGTACCTTGGGGGAGGCCTATGTTCAGCAGTGGACTTGTAATGGGCTGTAATGATGATGATGATGAATCGGAGCTAGCACCGTCTACAACGACCTTGATACTTCGATTTTCAAGAAAGCTGATGATCCAATTGCCCAATTTCTCGGGAAGCAAAGAAATTTTGATAAGGGGATACGCCACAGACACTGAAATTATATTTGTTTTATACAAGAGGTCCATTGGAGCAATCTTAGGTTTAACACCTCAAGAGGTGCTCAGACAAAAATTTATGGAAATTAATACATCAATTTTGGTCTCTCAATACATTTATGAAAATATACGTACACAAAAATAAAAGTAGTTTTACAAAAATAAGTGATAATCATTCAGTAAATACTAGGAACAGATACAAGCTAGTCGACTCCAACGAGTCAGTAATTCATTATTGGGGCGATGTACGTTTTTACAACCAAATTCCAGAAAATATACAAAATTTGACGTGCACAAAGTTCAACAACTCTATTAAACTAAGTTTGTAAAAAAGGGTTATTATAATATTAAGGAATTTATGGATTATAATAACCCCTGGAAAAGGTGATCGCTACCAAGCTATTTTTAACTTGTTTTGTGTTGTTAATTATGTCACATACATGATTGTAAACTGTTATTTAAAAAATAGTCTCCATGGATTTCTTGATGGTTCTTACCAAGATAGAGATATTTTCCGAACCAATGGTAGGTAAATTTAAAAAAAAGAGTGACTTTCAATAAGTATCATTTATGTCGCCGCAAGGACATCTTCCGTTGATGAAGCCTAAACTTTGCGTTGTCAAATATTTAATTGTTATAAATTATAACAATCAACAGTGTATAATTATTAATATTACAATTTAATAACGGCAATTTATCAAAAACATAACATGTAACTAGCTAGCTTCTTTAAAAACTCTTTTGGTTTACAAATCTCTTTATTGACAACTAATTCCTACTAAAACAACTATCTATTTAATTAACAACTTTTAACTCAAATATTGTTTTAAGTCGTAGAAATAAATAATTGTCGATTTGATTATTAATCCTGGTAATTGAAATTACTTAAGTAACCTAATGAATTCAATAAAAAGTTATTGTTTAGTGAAATATTGACCAATCAAATCGTCGACCAATCAGAGCACACCTAAGTCGTTATTACGTTTTCCTTATTGTATGAACGCTGGAATAGATTCACTTGAGTTCCTGTGCTCGTCGGTGTAGTTCTATTTTCCTGGTAAAGCTTTGTGATTCTTATTTATGAATTTTTATAAAAAGAAGTGTAGAATAAAGTTATTGTGGTATAAAATTAAAAGTGTTATCTTAGACCTTTTTCTTTGTGAGTTTTTATAACAGGAAGTGTAGAATAAAGTTATTGTGGTATAAAATTAAAAGTGTGTGATCTTAGATCTCTTTCATCATAATGGACCCAATATACGGTAGCACAACTGAACCCTTGTCAAATGGGGACAGTGGTGCTGCCTCACCTAAAAACAACCTCGAGGTCTCCGCTACGACATACCATATAAAATAATATACCATAAACCCCTAACTAAAATGCTACGTATGTTTCAATTCCATTCCATACAGTCACACTCATAACCTGTAATTATATTGGTTCTCTATTCACAATGACAATGTATCCAATTACTTAAGATGTAATCCAACAGAATAATTACGTTATATCACGTAGAAATTTGGCAACTGTAGCAATATTACACGAAGACAATAATAATGAACGATGAGTACAATATACAATAGTTAAAGTGCCATCCAGCTAACTAAATAATTAAGTCAGTTGCCAACTTTTAATTAATTAGGTCAAAACTCAGTGAGGCCCGTGCGATGTTCTAAGCTTGCTTAGGTCGAACGTCCGATATCGCGGCCCTGGCTGAGGTCCAACTTTTAATAAGGCTACTGAAATTCAACATGAGTAACTGAAAATACTATATAAGCGACGGCGAGAAACCCTGTTGCCTTTGCAAAAGTTTATATTAATGTATAAAATAACTTGCCATGTATTGGCGATGTAAGAGGATACACAAACCCTCATCTCATGTGTGTCAAACGAAACAAAATTTCATTTACAAAAATCGATTAACAATTAACTCAAATATCAAGTAAAACACATAGGGAGAGAGCGAGAGAGAGAGAGGGAGTGAGAGAGAGAGGGGGGAGAGAGACAGAAGGAGAGAAAGTGAGAGAGAAAGAGAGAGACACGCATGCACGCAAACAAGTACACACGCACGCACTCACACACACTAAAGACATGTAGTCAAATAGAGAACATCCTCTTTTTAAGTCAATAAAAGTTAGTCTTACATTCGGATTGCTTAAGTTTTCTATTGGACTATTCATTCCATTGCTCATGAGATAACAAAATATCTGAAGTGCCAAATTGTGCTCCTTCAATTATATCGTGTAATAGCTGTTCTCCGTGACTTTGCTCGCGTGTAATTTTGGGTTTCATTTTTTTTTTGCGCGGAACCCCAGTACTTTTACCTGTACTTACGTACTTACTTGTACTTAGTACTTTTTTTAAATAAAATTAGCCTGAGTTACTCCTTATAACATCAACTATTGGCCAGAGAAATTCTTGGCAAAATCAGTACCACCATTTCGGGGATTAGCCAGGGAAAGTCCCGTAAACGTCGGTCTAGTAGTTTCGTAAAATTAGCTGGAACAAACAAACAGACAAACAAAAATTTAAAAAATGTGTTTCTGTTATAAGTACCGTATATACTTTCATAATATGTATTTAGTAAAAAGATGTTATTTTGACATTCACCATTTTATACTCCATTTTATATATTCATTTCATTGTATAGTTAAAGACTAAAAATGTTTTGTACAATTGTGTAACAGGTTGCCATACAATTGTGTTAGTTTAGATTTGAATATTATCCCATATTTCAAAGTATTCGAGAGTACGTTCAAAATATTTAAAACTTTTAATTTTTTATCCATATCAAACATAGTAATAATAGCGAATGACTACTTTCCTTTAACCGCGAACATGAACATCGATATTAAACTCACAATCGGCCTATAATGTGGGTTATGTAGCAAATATTTATATAAAGACAGAAACGCTTATCAGTATTTAGTTACTCTGAACATCTCAGTTCGACTATATATATTGTTTGTGTGTGTGTGTGTTTTTTACGACACCCTCGGAATAAGAGTTCGTGTATGTCGAGTATTTTCATACATTAATGTAAAAGTTTTGAAAAGCCTACAGGCATTCAAAAATACCTGATACTTTAAATCAAGTGAACTTCCACGACGTGAAAGTGCGGCCGCATCGCGCAGCGAGGTGCCCATAGATTATTGCATATTATTTTGGAAGGATAAAAGTCACGCAGCTGCGTCGCACACGCCGTGTGTGACGCGAAACCCGCAACATATAGCGGTGCTCTCAAGTTTTGAGGAAAAAACCACACGCGTGCCTAGTGCCTTGGGACCCGTTTCACAAAGCGAATGTCCTTAAAGTCGTAGATTATTTAATTAATACCATATTATTTTGACATAAATAATCTATCGTTAGTAGTGTAAGAAGTGTTACCGTTTACTTTTCATAATGTAATAAAAGTGACAAATAAAAAGGGCCGTCGATTACATGCATTAACCATACAAAACACAGCAGCATTAAGCTGCTATTTACACTAGTATTATGTAAGAGCGTAGTCGGGCCGGCCCATTCGTGCAATAACCATAATATAGCTACATCGTGGCTTTACCATGTACAAAACTTTTACTTATTTTGCTTTTTATCAAAATAAAAGCACACGTCATATTATATAGCTTTTAATGACCACGATATAGAGCCGATTTTTCAACCCTTAGACAAAATTTACTCATAATATAAAATACATTTTACAACACTGTTGCAGATAGGGACAATTCACCCTGTCACCTATCATTTCAACATTATCTTATATCTTTATCGGTACACGACATAAAACGATGAACCACTTCATTTTTTGACATTAAGAAAAGCAATATTTCTCAAGTGTTGTCAAACAACACCTTCAGATACACTACAATAAAAAGAACTCGTTTATACGTGGTAGAGCCATGCTGCAGTTATATTAGTAGTATAGTTGTGGCACGAATGGGTCGGCTCGACCGGGAAGGACCACGCTCTCACAGAATACCAGCGTAGAATAGTAGCTAATTGCTGCTGTGTTTCGTATGGTGAGTGTAGAGAACCGGAGACCCTTTTTACTGGATACGAGGCATTCTATCTTAGTCCTCACGGGTGACAACGCATTTACATTTTGATTTTGCAATAGACTATAGATGTAGATGTCTATGGGCCGCAGCAACCATTTACCATCACGTGGACTGTGTGCTCGTTTGTCACCCTATCCTTTAAAAAAAACTCATCCAAAGAACCACCGCACACTATCGAACAAACATCAAAGGCACCGCATTCGATTCCAATCCAATTTCAATTCGAACACATTAGATATCACTACGATATCGCAGTTTTGTCGCGAACCGTATCTTCAAAGGTACATCACGGTCCCTGAAACGAAATGAAATTCGCCCAGCAAACTTTACACACGCCAGCTGTAGAATGACATGTGAGACATGGGTCCAACCAAAACATCTTGTGCCCACGTACACTGCAATTTAAACTCTATAAATAAGAACATACAACTACATATTCCCTACTACGTGCTATTTCGTAATTTGCATGCACATCAGAAACTGTCAGCATTGAGCTGGGACCGGATCACGAGTGTGGTTCCATGACATTTAGTATTCGAGTGTTTTATCTTTCAACTCGATTTATGCCAAATGAGAATTTATATGCATTAATTCTGAATGCAGCAGTTAACATGATCAATTAACTCAAATAGTAGCTTAATTATACCATTTTTGCGGGAAAGTAGTCAGAAGATCATTTTTACGTGTAACGAGGCACTCTATCTTTTTTTATATAGAATAAACCTGACAAACGAGCACACCGAGTACAAAATACATAAAAATGATCTCCGATTCTATACACTCATCATATGAAACACAGCAACATTGAGCCGATTTTACTAAGAGTATGGTATTCTGTGTGGTGAAAACGCATCTAAATTTTAATTCTTAAACGATACTACATGTAACGTCTATGGAACACAGCATCCATTAACCACCAGGTGGACTGTAAGCTCATACACAGCATTACCAATACGAGAATACCGACTCTGTTATACATAAAATCTTTAAGTTCAGTTTAGCGAGTATTGACAGTTCCTGCTTTTTCGGTAAAGGCATTTCGCGGACTTTTCAGTTGAGGTATTAAAAGGCTGCCACGATTATAATTATCACAAAGCTTAAAATGTGAATTACACAGTATTTTTTTACAGTATTTATTTATGGATTGATTCAAAACTGTTTATAAAAGCTCCACTAGTCAACAGAGGCCTTCACTACTAGATTGCCTTATTGTGACATTATTTGAGAAAGTTGCTAGGCTCGGCGGACGGGTTGTCAACCGTAGTTTTTAATAATTTTATGCTGTCATTTAAAAAAATACAGCTGGTCAGGTCCTGTTTCAGTTTCTCTATGTCACCCCTTATGACCACCACATTATGCAATGAGATAGAGCAACATCTTACGACAAACCTACACGGCAACATTACGGTATAAAACTACATTAAATATATATTTACTTGGTAATGTCTTTGAAGAGCAGTAGTAGCTCAGATGGTTAACGCTCGCTGTAAATATTACAGTACGCGAGTAACTCGGGTTCGATCCCCGCCGGCACCATTGCAATTGTTAATTGCAATTTTAAGTACTGATATACCACGTGCTCAGCGGTGAAGAAAACATCGTGAGGTAACCTGCATCTCTGAGGAATAAGAAAAAAATACTTCGAAAACCTTTTGTTTCCTTGCACTAAAACTCTCTCAGAAATTATGGGAAGTCTGTGCTCAATAGTGGGACGTATATAGGCTGTAACTTTAATGTCTTTGAATTTTATTTCATAGTCAAAGAAAATTTAAAAAACTGATGATAAGAAAATTTGTCGACATGGTTTGTTGTTGCAGCTATATATCTATCATCTACACTTAAAATTTAATTACACTGCTAGATAGCTGAAGGGTCAAATAATTCGTTACTTTGAGTGAGGCCTGTGACATTTGCACACAGCGAGAGGCGGAACGTCGCCATTTTGAGGTAGTTTCATTACGTACACATCTTCAAGTTAACACACGGCCGCATCGACGACACAGCCACATCCCTTTTTTGTTATTTTAAAAACCATTACCCTCCTTTAGAAAATTTTCCGTATCGAGATTAAATGCATACTGATAAGTATTTATTTCGTAAGAGATTCGAACCCACTGTCTTATCATCACCGTGCCGTGTTCTGTATTAGAGTTAAATTATACATCTCTGAGAAATATCGTAACAATTTCGCGTTAAGTTTTTCGAAATATAACAAGAAATATTTGCAGAGATCGTAACAAGAGCGTAATAATATTTGAGAGGGCTGTAGTACAAAATGGAATGATAGATCATCCTATTTCGTTCCGAGGATATCGTAAGAGTCGTGACAGAATAAATAAGCACATCGATAACAGTGTATTTTTGGGTTATACTTTATACGTATCTATAATACCGTATGTATTATATGTCTATTAAATATGTAGTGAAATTTAACCAAATGTAATGGTTTCTTATATTTGTCCGAATTTACATAATATTTTTAATTAAAACTGAATGGAGAAACGAACTAACATTACATCTGGTGATAAGTGGACTCTGTAGCACATGGATACCTGCAACCAACATTAAACAAAGAAGGTACATGTATGTTGTCACATCTGATCACTAATATAGAATACCTCACAGCCTATATTTATACCTACCCTATATTCACATATGAGCCGTGTTAGCTCAGATGTTAGCGCTCGCTGTAAATTTCACAGTACGCGAGCAAACCGGGTTCGATCCCCACCGGCACCAATGGAATTGTTAATTGCAACTTAAAGTACTGATTTACCACGTGCTCGGCGGTGAAGGAAAACATCGTGAGGAAACCTGCACGTCAGACCAATAAGAAAAAAAAACAGTGGGACGTGTATAGGCTGTAACTTTACTTCACTTTTACATTCAGACCAAAATGCAACGATACACTGTTATTTGACGGCAGAATAATAGGGCAGAAAAGGCACAAAAGAGTACTATCACCCGGTAAAAATGTCTCAATCACATCAAGAGGTCATTTAAAAAGATAATGTAGTGTAAGGGTAGATGTAGAACAAGAACTATTTTGAATATATACCATTTAGCTTTAGATTACATACGTAATTTAAGCTTCTTGCGAAGGTTACCCCCAAGAGATAGCTTTTAGTGATAAGGTCGCTATAGTGCAATTATTTCAATCGTTGTTGATGCCTTACAATAAAGTTGTATGATTTCGTCGCTGTTATAATAGTCCTTTATAAGTCCACTACTGAACATAGGCCACCTCAAGAAATGCCACAAAGCACGGACCTAAGCAATCCATCTACGTCCTGCTTATTTTACCAAGTCGTTACTCTTTATAGTGGGGGGCTGCAGTTCTTCGGGCTACATGGCCAGCCCATTGCCACTTCAACTTACGTTATCCGTTGGGTTATATCAGTTACTCTGGTTCTACTGCAGATATCCTCATTTCAAAGTTTATCACGCAGTGAAACCCTGCGCATAGTCCCCTTCATAGCCCGCTAAGTGACCTTAAGCTCCTCATAGTTGGAGAGTTGTATAATTTATTTATTTAACTTACTCTCTTTCATACGCAATTAATAATTGTCAGCGTAACGCACTACAGAATCAGTGTAATGTAATGATAATATAAATAAGTTAGACCGTAGCGTTACTAGAGCTGGACCAAATCACACATGTATTGAAATATGATTGATAAAATATTGGAGATAAATGGAGACATTATACCGAAATAAATTAAGCATGCATTATGAGCAACACTGCTCATCACGATTTGGCACTAGACAATTTCTTTACACAAAATTCTGCTTGTTTTAGCTAAATACACAAAAATAACAGAATCACTATCACCATCGGACAACCAGGCGCTCGGCCAGTCTCATCACTTTTCGTTTTGTTCTTACAATGCATTTAAACAAACCAAACGGTTTACTTCTTCATTCGTAAGAAAGAAGTCAAAAGAGTAGAATATGTAATAGATGCCAACATCTGTCTTTCCGTTTGATTACAATACGCGTGTCTTCAAGGCGGGAGAGAACAGGCTTTTGTTCGCTTCACCATCTTCTGCTGCATCACCACTCACCATCAGGTGGGGTAGTGGTTAAGCGCTGGCTTAGAACAGCAACAAAGAATACAAGATAACTGATTGAATAGTTTGGACGGCATATAACAGTTATTAAAATGGGATCTAGCACGGCGCTATGGTTCCGAGGTTTACCCCCTTCACCAACTCTTATTATTATATTCAAAAATAACATACTGCAAAGTGGAATGGATCTGTAAGCAGCACTGATTCAAAAATATTTTAGAATTTATACAATTTAAACTTTGCAATTTTAACGATTTATACGTCGAGTAAAAGTCAAAATTGTATTATAAATTCCTTTAAATTGTGAATATTTTCCCGTCTATCCATTAGCGGTAGTGGACAGTTCCGATCCGTTTTGCGGGAATATTGAATATAAAAATGATACATTATAGTTCGCGTGAAGATTTATAACTAATAGTAAATAGGTTAATTTTTAATTTTAAGCGTATATCAAAGAGAATTCTGACAGATATTTTCAATTAAAATTGTTCCCGCAGTTGTGTATAAATTTAATTGGAAATTACTTCATTTTGCTATAATATTCACAATAAACGGCCTATGTTTATTATAAGTAGGCATATCGTTAGCATAATATGAAAAGAGGTAGAATTTTATTTTAAGTCATCGTAATCCCAATAAGATCATAACTAAAGAAAGAAGCATATCATAAAAGCATAGCATACACGTGGTAGAGACGCGCAGCAGCTGTGTTATGGCTGTAGCATGAATCGGTCTGCTCAATCGGGTTAGAACCACGCTCACAGGATACACATTTTGTATGGTGAGTATAAAGAACCATAGAGCCCTTTCACCGGAAATGAAGCATTCATCTTATTCCACGGAATGACGAAGCATGAGCATTTTGATCCTTAATTGAAGATATTTATCCTGTATGTAGATGTATGAACATTTCGGTAATTTCTATTCATTCCTATTTAATTAAAACACAACTACAAATGTACACTAAAAAGGTGCGATTTTGATTTCACACAATTTTACAAATAGTCGATTCAAGAGCCCTCAGCTAGGTCGTTGTCAATTTACGCTAATAAACTTGTTATCTGTCGTGAGCATGGAATATGCGATTGACCAGTGTAGTATAACTGGACCCTTAAAACTATAGATTTCTTTGTGCGACGGGGTGCTTAAAATTTCACACAAAGATTTTTCTATCTCTTAACTCGCATAGAAATAAGCTGTTATAAATAGTTAGTTCTTTAATTTGTAACAAAACTACTTGGGTTAAGACATCAACGCCGTTACACTTTTAGCCTAACCCCAGTCTCGTGAGTCTGCAAGATTGACAGTGAAAAAATCTGACGTCTGTACCCATTTTCTCATCTATACTCTCCATTACGTTACTCGCATGGCATTGCACACCTATATATGAATAAATAATCACTTAATGAATAGGGCGAGTGCGTTAGCTTGATAAAGAAATAGAATTGTGTTAAGAAGGGAAAACAGATCACAGCTCTCTCTATCATATCCGTATTATAGTCAGCTAGCTATTACACAACACGACCACAAAACGACAATATAGTATCGATTGTATGTAATACACTTTAAGGTAGGCTGCTCACTATACAAACATAGATTTTAAGAGCAAGGATTTTAAATAAAATAAAATGAATAGTTAAATCAATTACAAACGTCAGATAAAGCAAAGTTATTTATTTTAAACGAAATAACACTGAAACGGATTTCGCACAAATTATTTGAAGCGGTCGTATCACTCTTATCCATTAATTAAGGTATTACAATATTGAAGCGAATTAATTTGCCTGTGTTTAACTGGATATTGCGCACAACACATTTGATTTTTTTTAATTGCCATTATATAATGCAGGAGTTTCGGATTTTTATTTTTTTTATCCAATCAAATAACTTAAAATTCCGCCTAATAGAAAATGATTACTGCATCTCATGGATACCTGTGTGCAGTCTTAAAAAGGCTAGTTAATGGGGTTATATACCCCTGAGAATCAATGTAGTATATTCGTAAGCAATGAGAATTCATATTTACAAAACATTGTTTAAAAAGTTAAAACTTAAAGATAAAGTATATAATACGTCCCGCTGCTGGCCACAGGCATTTCCTCATTATGGAGAGTGTTTTAGGAAAAGGAAATGTTCGCCGTGCTTCATATGTCTTCAAAATACTTTTTTCTTATTTCAGAGACGTACAGGTTTCCTCACGATGTTTTCCTTCGCCGCTGAGCACGAGGTAAACCAGAATTTAAAATAGTCATAAACAATTTAATTGGTACCGATTGCAATAGAACCCGGATTGCTCGCGTACTGTGGAATTACTGTTAAAAATTTCACGTTAACGTGTGGTGACGGTGGAATAGAACTCGTCATTACTTTTTATTCGTATGTGTCTTAATATGAGACTACGGGAAATGCCAGAAATATATCACAATGTAATCATCAAAAGTAAGTTATGTAAATTTACAGCCCGTCAAAACTGCACTACTGAACATAGGCCTTCCTCATAGATTGCCTCATTAGGTCCTCCCCATTTTCAATAGTTACCACACTTTGTTAATAACAGCTTATTTTAATTATTAGTTGTTATTCGGAATACAGGAGTAAAGGACTACGTCTCCAATCCATAGGTCATCACTGGCAACACGCACTGCTTGTACAGTCCCGTTTTCAGGTTTTGAGGTATACCTGACGAGAAGATGCGTCGTAATTTCCCGAGCGCTGCCTAGCCGAGTTGATTCCGTCGAGTGACCTCTCGATTGAAGTTAAACTTACCCATTCGGACTATTTGTCCCAGGCAAACGTACTCGTCAATAACTTCGAGTTTAATTCTCCCAACAACAACCGGCATAGGTGTGACATGGACATTTAACATGATCATTGTTTTGTCCATGTTCATCTTAAGACCAATCCGTTGGGAGACACTACTGAGGTCATTGAGCATAGTGCTTAGGTCCTCCAGTGATTCTGCGATAAGGACTATACCGTCGGCAAATCGAAGGTGAGTGATGTACTCGCCATTGATGTTAATACCGTCTGCTT
>DWHP01006571.1:0-11354 GCA_018247895.1 Parnassius honrathi | reverse complement strand
TTTCTCAGTACGTTAATGCACTTAACTCCATTTCGCAAAAATTGTGGGTTAGCTCCATTGCCCTCCAAGGCGACGATTTTGTTTTTATCGTGCTTGGACACTGGCATGAACTGAAGAACGGCATATTATAATTATTTTTTTACGGCGTATCATATTATTATAATCAAGGATTGAATAAATAAATAAAATTTAGTGCTACTCAAATTGAACTTCGGTGCTACTTACTTTGAAACTAATTTTGTTTCATTAGGTCGTGTATTGACTCTGTTAATGGTGGAGAGGTCCATTTGTAATGTCTAGTAGGGAGTAGTTTTCATAATCGCCAACGCTTGAGAAGCTGCATGACGATCGCTGTACCAGTCATTTTACAACTTGAAATGCTACTTATACCTAGGAGTTTCGGATCGAACATGCATGTTCAAAATAGATGTAAGTCGTCCCTGATCAATCTGACAATAGACACGCGTTGCCTCAGTTCGAGAAATTGAGATTTCTTTTTTGCACTTTTTAATATTATCTGCTTTCTTATCATAAATAAGAGTCACCGAATCGGCTCACTTACGAGCTATCTCTTACGCGGAACGAGTGAATCACTCTTTAACAAACGCCTTTTACCAGCTTATTGTACTTGAATCGGACGTTGTAGACTTCCCGTAGACGGATCACTGACCACCCATATAATATGCTTCACGTTGGATCCTACTCTCTAGACTTGCTTCTAGTCGTGGAGCGTAAATATGTATTTAAAATAAAACTAAGCTGCATTACTTTATAAGATTGAGTGTGACTATACCATTATCCTTATATAGAGAATAAGTAGATAAGATAGCGTATTAGTGCGTTTAAGTTGCACTTTATTTATCTTGTCACTAATCAATATCCTAAAATTGTCTTTCGTATTAAAAACACGTGATATTCATTCTGTTATTTGTGCATCTTATCTTTTAATAATATTAAGTTGTTAAGTGTTTATTTTAAATTTAATTAAGTATAAGTTTTGTTAACCATGCTCTTAAGTGCTGTTTACATATGTAAAGACGTTCCAGTTAGCTATTATACTTTTTGCATAAAAAAATCAGTAAACATTTTAGGTGTAATTTGTCATTACGTATAATAAAGAATTTTCTTTTATTTTTTGTTTTATATTGATTTTTTTAAGATGCCATAAATAAATCTGAAGGTAACGCTACATTTGGCAAGTATAGAAAATGTGACAAAGATTACATGTTTATATCTACCAAACACATTGTTTTGGCGTATTTTGTAATGGATTTTGGGCTGCATTCGATCAAGTAGCCCCTTAGTGAAAGGTTTTAAAATTAGTTCTATGAATATATTTAACGAAGCATTTACTTCACACAGATAGTCCCTCGTAGCAGAGCATAAGTGAATGCAATGGTTACTGTGATTGGTATTGTTATTGTGATTAATTAAATTAAAAACCAAGGTGTATTCCATGAATGTTATGTATGATAACTGTGTGAACTTCACATACCCTGAGTTTATTCACGTTGGTTCACCTGATCTCTCTCGTATCGTGTCGATTTGCCGTCTCATTGTACTACGAGAGTAAAGGAATAGAAAGTGCTACCGTAATTGCACATACGCTTGGACTCTATAATCCTGTCTATCGCTAGTCGCCATCGAGACAGGCCGCCGTGGCCGAAATTCGGTCTGGAGGACATTAAGCCCATAAGCTATATTAGCAGGTAGAAATAAAATAGAACAGGCTAGTGCAATCAATAATGATTTCTTATATCTACGCGAACACTATACATTTAAATGACACTAGTTTTTACGGATTTTATCGCGTATAACAGTTTTTTATATTTCCGAAGTTTCGAGCACTTTACAGCACCCATGGTCACCGTAAAAACTGGTATTATTTAGTGCAGTCAATATTATCGCAAGGAAAAACTTTAAAATTATATATAACTATAATTTAAAAAAAACAACTAAAGTTTCTTGTTTAATATTTATTGTTTATCTTCAAATAATAATTTAATTAAAAGCTATATTTTATCAATAATTTTTTCATATAAGCTGTGACCTTTCACCAGCTGTTTCCTATAACTGTTGACAACGAGTATAAAGTAAATCGTCACTGAAAAAGAAAGCAACTGTTAATTATTAAAAACAAGCTATATTAGTAGAAGAAGCACGCAGCATTAAACACATTCTATGGATGTAGGTGCTACTGACCGTGCTTTGTGGCAAGTCTTCAAGAGAAGTCTAGATATCGCAGTGAACATGTATTAGAATGTGATGTTGACAATGTGGGTAGCAAATAAACCATGTCAAATACCCTTATAAATCCAAATTTCATAAGAAAGTTGATATGTTATTCAAATACTTCTAATAATGTCCTCCGGACCGAAATTCCGTCAACGGTGACTTTGTCATCCACGCAAGCCCAAGTGCTCTCTCAACTTCCTCACTCCCATAATCCGATGGAATGTCAATACGACACGATCAGGCGTAAGATCAATGGCTTTACATACTTTCCTTAACATAAGGGTGAAACACCGCCAACTAGCTGCCTCCGGGCTGTTTCATAGAAAAACCCAATAAACAATTTGGTCCGACTTGGATTCGTACCAAAGACCTCATGATCAACAGTTGCGCTTACGACCGTTATAGACTAATGATGCAGTCAGATTATAATATCTTGCCTATTGTGTTGTAAGATTTGCCAATGAGATATGTCTGAAAGCCTCATGGCTTTCAACTAACGGTGGTATGATTATCCCATATTTACCAGATGTAAAATACTCAGACCGGAGAAGCATCTAAAATGCGATTTTGGCAAATCCTGCCTAGTAAAAACGTATAAAAATGCGAGAAGCCCATCCATGACATTGGATTTTTATCGAAAACTTCTTAAAATATACGATGACTGTGGTCGAAATCGACCGGGATATCATAACCATAATATAATATGTTATCATAAACAAACTTACAAATATACCACAGCATTCCTAGAATTGCGACGATAACTCTGATTCTTTGTCTCCGTGATGTGTAGACCAAAACCAGAAGAATCATCATCATCAACATAAACACTACAAATATCACAGCGTACCAAATCCAAATGGCGCAAAGAAGGACATCATTCTGAAATAATTACACGTACACGGTCAATCACATTAAATTTTATGTATCTCTGAGACTGGACGTTCACCTTAAATTTTATGTAGTCTAATTCCTGCCAACAACAGGGAAAAATGTGCCTTTTCTTGATTGAGCATAGAGGTACCCTGAAAACTTTAAAAGCTACGCCATAATTTTTTAAAGACACTGCTCGGTATGCTAAATCAAAAATAAACAGATATCAAAATTCTGAAAAGCATTTCTGTAAACATGAGAAATCATAAATAATTTTCATCTCCTTTGTTTACGTTCAAGCAACAATATTATGTTTATGTGTCAGATTTTTAGTCATCAAATAAATTTAAAACAACATGAGGCTTCCTGAATATACCAGTATCAGAATTTGAAGTTACTAATTTATTTTATTCGTTACAGATTAAAAGAAATAGGACAAATACTTTCTTACAGTTTTGGAGATGAAATCCAATCGTGTATCGATTTGACCATTGTTCAATATATACAGATTTCAAACATTAGCATTATCATAGTAACGGCCTATTAGAGTTAACTGCTAAGCTGCTTCCTTCACAGATTGCCTCATAGATGGGATATTTTTGCTGTAGTTGCCACGCTTGGCAGAGGGTTTTTTTATAGAATAGGGTGACAAGCAAGCACATAGTCCACCTGATGGTAAGTGGTTCTATCCTCGATTACGAACCAAAATGCAGATGCGTTGTCACCCGTGAGAACTAAGATGGAAGCCTTTTTCCAGTAAAAAGGGTCGCCGGTTCTCTTCACACACCATATGAAACACAGCAGCATTAAGCTACTATTGTATGCTCGTATTCTGTGAGAGCGCAGTTGTTTCCCGGTCTGTTATATTAGTAGTATAGTTGCTTCAACTATACTACTAATATAACAGTAGCGTGGCTCTATTACTTATAAAAGGGTTTTCAACCGTTCTTTCTTGTTCCGGTATATAGTTCATGATAATGGTTTTTTTGGCCGATCGGCAACGATAGCTCATAGTCAGAATTATCAACTTAATATTCAGATATATTGATCGTAAGACAATGTTGTGTGCATCGGTAAGCTCAAGCAACGAATCAAATAACCATTTATTTTAAATTAAAGCTTTCCCATTTACGTAGGAGTCATAAAGTTGACAATGTTTCAACCTCTTGCCTCCGAAAACACGTGAAGTCATTGGTCATGTGTCTAATATAACTGCGGTCGTGTTTGATTGTCATCCAAATGTGTTATGATATTGAGAGAATAGAAAGTACACCAGTAGTTGTGCACACTGCCATCCTGTCCTGTCCTAGACACTGTGATTGAAGTTCTGTCTGGATATTATTATTATTATTCTAAATTATGTATTATATATTTAAAACGCATACCGTTTTGAGACCACAAAACAAAGCTATACTTGCAGCAAAGAATAAAGCGACGAGAAGCCAAATTGTGACGAGCAGGTAGCTCAGAGGCATAAAGAAGGTGCATCCATACGCCAATGGATGTACCTGAAACAGAAGATTAATAAGTTGAATAAATATTTTACTGTATTAATGTCACTGCATTTTTATTAGAATATTGGTAACAAACGAGCACACAGTCCACCTGATGACCCTAACCTCGATTAAGAATCAAAAGCAGATGCGTTGTCACCCCTTAGGACTAAGATGGAATGCTTCGATTCCAGTAAAACTGGTCTGCAGATTTCTACACTCACCATATGAAACACAGTCGCATTAATGCTGCTGTGATTCGTATGCTGCTATTTTAAGCTGGTATTCCGTGAGAGTTTCGCACTTCCCGGTCAAGCTGACCCATTTGAGCTACAACCATATTATAGCTGCAGCGTGACTCTATCACGTGTAATAAAAACTAAAATTGCAATTAAAAATTGATTTAAATTCATAAAAAATCCACGTAATTCTAAAATGAACGCTTCTGAAATCGGGGCAGCACCGACCGAGTTTTTTTACCCTTTTTCACAAGTTGAAGGTTACAGTTAGATTATCCTTTAAATAGCTGTATTAAAAACTATATCTATTATTTATCCATCTTTAGCAGCTTTTCAACGTTTACACAATTAATAAAAAAAGAATAATTAAAGTCAGTTCATAAACAAAGTAGTTACACTCGACCATACATAAAAATGTAAACCTTGGCCGGAGTTCGATCTGGAAATTAGCCGGAGACTAGCCATCTGCGCAGGACAGGTTTGTAGTGATCGAGTGTGTGCGCAAACACAGGTGCGCCCTCTATTATTATCATTTGCATAGTCCGATGTGACGACCGGAGAGAGATCAGGCACTGATGACCAACGGCTTTACGACTTTGCGCGGGGGCGAAACACCGCTAACTTCCAGACCCCAGGCTACTCCTGAGAATTTCTTGACAGAAAAACTCGATAACTGATTTCGTAGTGACACGAAATTTGAACCAAGGACCTCATCATCAGCATTGCGTTTTCGGCCACTAGACCAACTAGGTAATCACAAATCATTAAAGTCAGTTCAAACAAAGAAGTTACGCCCGAACATAAATAAGGGTTGAAGTTCTTATTGTTTAAAGTCACTGATGTAACTATTTTGACGAGATTGAGGTTGTTCTCTCGAGCTTGTATATTCCTCAATTCGGGAAGAAGAGACAAAAATGTGACTTTTAATATAAACCGACTATGAATAACCAATTTCCATATAAGAGCTTATTTAGTAGAGATTCTGCTTTACATGTTTTCGCACCGATTTCTGAAGCTGTATTTTTTTATCTTAGAATTTATAAATTTTGTAGTCAGTTAGCTCCGTAAATTTCTATATTATGAAAATATTTCAGTAATAATTTCCTTCGCTTCGCAACTTTATACGCAGCCCGTGGGCCGGTAAACTTGGGACATGTTTTACAGTTTCAAGGCTCTTATGAAATTACGAACAACAATGTTTAAGTCGTAATTGGTCTTTGTTATTTGAAATAAAATTAGATTAATTAAAATATAAGGAATATTTAAAGAAATCAATATTTAAAAAAATATTTCATGGAATAAAACTCTTTATAAGGATTTTGTACAATTTGTTTTATTCCATGTGTAAGTACGTACTCGTGTAATATAAGAAATCAAAATAATTCATTATTGAATTACATATTAAACTGACAACGCTAATACATTAAATCAGTCCAGAAATCAATATGATGTACGAGAAAGGTAATGCTTGAAGGATTTAGCTCTAAATTTTATAATTTGTAAGCAGTCCGATTTCAATTTTATGTTATGTTTTACCACATGCATATCGGTAACGATAAACATCGTATCACCGTAATATAGATTTTGGGAAATATTTATTTTTAAAACCTGTATTGTCCACAAGCAACATAAAGAAAATAAGAGAAGATTTGTACATTTTTTCTGAGAGCCGTGGTAACTCAGGAGCTAAGTCATCATCATCATTATCATTACAGTCCTTAACAAGTCCACTGCAGAAAATAGGCTTCCCCAAGGAAATGTTACAGTGCACGGTCTTAAGCTACCTCCATCCATCGACTTCCTGCACGTCTTACCAGGTCGTTTTTCCATCTAGTGGAGGTCGCCCTACACTTCCCGCGAATCGAATCTCGTACTAAATTTGAAAGTACGCAAGTAACCGGATCTCAATCTCCGCCGGTTTCAATGAAATTGTTGACTGCAATTTGAAGAATATCTAAGTGATAAGAATTTGAGGATGTTAGGAGTTCCCTAGCACGCACTGGAGTAGTTTTTTTACTTTACTTTGCCTTAAAGTAGGAGATATGAATACAGTAACTATTTTTTTTCTTTACTAATTAATATAAATTACTGTAATTTATATCGACTACACTACACAAATTCATTTAGCTATATACAAAATCCTAGTAGCCAAACATTTGAGATTTATATTATGATTATTACAATAATAATGACGAATTGCTTCGACGATTTTTATTATTAAATTATTAGAAACAAATTTCGTACAATACCAAGTACAGCGACTATTAATGACCCGGTTCTCAAATCGAGTCCAAAAAACGAATCCACATCAGGTAGGTCATCTAACGCAGTCATTGTGAAAAAAATAATTTATTAAACACTTCTCAAATTTTATTGATGTCTTCACTGTCAAACTGAAACTTATTCTGAGATATTTGGGATTCTAAGTCATAGACAAAGAGAATATAATCACTACGTTTAAGAGGAGGAACTTCCTTAGTAAAATTAAATGTATGTAAAAGTGTGCCAAGGTACTCTAGCAACTTCAAGACACGACATTTAATTTTTGACAAACAGTGCTGACAACATAGGCGAATCATAATAGTGATTGTAATAGTGCTGTAAATGACTATCCTCGAGTAACTTTATCGATATAATGCTTATAATGACGTTTTCCTCAAAGTTTTTTTATTTTATTTTCGGAAGTGAAGAAAATCGCAAGTTGCAAGGTCGGGGCTATAGGTTGGCTGACCCAGTAATTCCACGTCTGACGTCGCCAAATAGCCGATTGTTTACTTGGCGGTGTGCGATGAGGCGTTGTCGTAGTGAAGGAGGATCCTACTGCGAGGTCGGTTCTCCCGAACATTTTCCAAGACAAGTGGCAAATAATAGTCAGTGTACCACTTTGCAGTAACAGTTTTTCGATCCTCTAAAAGAATTGTTGCGTAATGACCACTCCTTCCGAAGAACGAGGCCACCATTTTATTTCACACGCGTCGACCTCTCTTTACTTGAGTTTACAACTCCTCGGAAGGAAACATCCAGACAGCAGACTGTCTCTTAGTTTCAGGATTGTAACATTAAATCCAGCTTTCGTTACCCGTAATTATGTAGAACACAGCATTTGAGTCACCTCCGTTAAATCTTTGAACTATTTCATGACGCCAATCTACATGATAGAGTTTTTGGGCTTACCTACCGGGCACAAAGCTTCCTCGCCGCTAAATGTTCATGGAAGATTTTGTACAATCGACTCATACCAATGCCTAAGCTTGTCCAAATCAGTGGGTTTAAAACAGTGGCACGAGATAAGGCTTAATCGTTAAAGGCCAATAGAAGTCTATCATAACTTTCTTGTTGACTTACATGACATCAAAAGTCATAAAAATCATTATACGAAAATTTTCTCGCGTTGAATTCACGCAAGCAAATAACAAATTAATAAAATACATACACAATAATATTGACAAAGAGTTCCATTTTCAAACTTTGAACTTATTTTTTTATTATATCGTTTACAAGTGGCCAGTTCTCAAAACTTTCACCGTAGCCCTCGTAATCGAATTCTTACCAATATGTGACTTTTAAGTGGTTTTATATTTAGCTATATATAAAGGAAATCTAATTAACATACTTATAATTGAAGAAGCTTTAAGTTAACCGACTGAATAAGAGTACGGTTCAGTTGGGTTTAAAACCTCGGATTTGCAATGGTTGCCACAAAAATGTTTTAACATGTGAACCTTTTCAATTGGTACTCGTGCCATGTCTTCATTTCCAACTAATATCACTCATTATTTACATTAGAGAAAATAATATAAATAAAATCACATTTTTATTGAGCAAATAGAATGTAAATAGGCATAAATTATGATATCATTTCTAAGTATAGCTTGTTTCGGATTGCCATCTATCGAACTAGCAGAGTTGGGAAATAGTGTATTTGTATTTGTGTGTGCTAGCGTTCGTGATCAAAGTTCTGTTTGGAGGAGATTACTACAAACAAAGGTACAGAAATGTATTCACGTTAAAAATCGTATTACAATTAAAGTTGAAATCACCTCATAAATTTAATGAGCACTAAGTTTGAAAGCGACAATTAGTAAATGATTTCTGCAAGTTTGTACGTAGTATGTACCTCTGTGAACGATCCTAGCGATTTGTACAGGGTATTTATTACACTTACAAAGCAAATTAATCCAATCAGTGTTAAAAAAACAACACTGTTTCCCTTTAAGAAAAACTAACTTTAAAAACAAGCACTCAGACGCATACTATTTATTTTACAGCATAAAAACACTTGTTCAATGCGGGAACGAACCCTCGGTCCTGGAGTGCTGCAGCCAAACGCTGAGCCTCTACACTACGGAGTCATCATTTATTTTTTATTTAATTAAATACTCTATATACTAGATCGTTATTTAGTTTACGTTTTTATACATATTTTTGTACTTTATAATTGAAGAGATGTAATAACAAATGGATGTGTTTAAAATGCTGTGATTTCTTATCCCCATCGGTATTTTTGCTTATTTCCACGTAAAAACTTTTTCTCATAAATCGTTCAGTATAGTGAACTAACTTTTATTATAGTAAACATAGATAAAAAATATATTGATAAACATTATATCGATATAATTAATCGGGGATAGACATTTATAGCACTATTATAATTCGCCTATGTTGTCAGCACTGTTTGTCAAAAGTTAATTGGCATGCCTTGATGTAGAGTAAGTAGCTCGAGGCCCTTTCATACATTTACTTTTACTAAGGAAGTCCACGTCTTAAACGGAGTGATTATAATCTCTTTGGCTTTTATTTTGTTAGAGTAAAACTTAGTGATTAAACGTATATGTACTAGAGAGTACTCTGTATATTAAATATCGACAAAAATATTTTGTATTTGATAGAGTAGATACGCCAGTATATATTTTAAGTCTTGAGTAGAGCCACAGTAGGGTTAGTCACTGAAGTAACGGACCGAACTTTAACGGATTTAATTAAGTTTTTATTTCCTTTTAAAAAAGTTTATTTTAAAGGTATGTTACGTAATATAACTGTATTTTTATAAAAATATTCCTTATTTTCTCTACAAATTGTAAAAGGTTCATGTATTTCTCATTAATGGATCGGACTTAAAACTCACAGTAACAACTGTTCTTAAGTTAAAAGCTTTTAAATACACTACGTAATAATACTGAAATATACACACATGTGTTTGTATAATATTACACAGAGAGTTGAAATGTTAACAACCTATTTTGTTACAGAAAGGTTTTTCAGTTCATGTTTCATCAGTTGTTAGGGGGGTGCACGAAGGTGAAGATTCTACCAAAACACAAAAGTGAAAAAAGGCCAAGTTCGGCACAAACATCGACTAAGGTTATCGGCTTCGATCATAAAAGATTTATGATCGAACGGTTTCTAAAGCAGTTTCTCAAATCATAGCACACAATTTCAAATTTCGAAGTAAATCAGAAGTGGCCCAGGTATTTGATGAATGAGTCGGTGAGTGATAGAAATGCTGAATTCTATGTATTCAAATATGATAGTATATAGGTCTAATAGCTTTTTGAGCTATAGGGGTTCGAAAGTGGCTCAAAATATTGTGCGTAAGTATACACT
Source organism: Parnassius honrathi (assembly GCA_018247895.1). Taxonomy (NCBI): domain Eukaryota; kingdom Metazoa; phylum Arthropoda; class Insecta; order Lepidoptera; family Papilionidae; genus Parnassius; species Parnassius honrathi. The sequence goes on along the minus strand of DWHP01006571.1, from coordinate 913 downwards.
GTACTGCCAGTACATCGCTATTTTCTTTTCCGTATTTGATTGACACAATTCCATGTTTGTTAATATAAGTCTTATCATGGTTTTTATTAAACTTTTAGCATCGCCATCATTATTACTCGAAATCTTCGTCTTAAAGAGTCACCTAACACAATGTTGTGCCCCCTTCACCTTTGACTTAGTAGCCCAATGCCTCAGTTCTTTTTTCGGTAAGTGGATGCTGAAGCCCATAGACAAAGAATAAAAACGCGGACGCGTTGTCACCCCTGAGTACTAAGATGGAATGCCTCGTTTCCAGTAAAAAAGGTCTCCGGATCTCTACACTCACCATACGAAACACAGCAGTATTATGCTTTTTTATGCCGGTATTCTAAGAGAGCGTGGTCCCTTCCGGTCGAGCCGAACAATTCGTCTAAAAGTATAATATAGCTGCAGTGCGGCTCTGCCACGTATGAAATAGATTCATTACGTTCTCTCTATTTGCCGACTACTGTCGAAAACTAGTTAGCTCTAGATCTTCCCACTGATTCAGCTTAATGATCCGTTTAGTTACGGTAAATATACTTCTTCATAAACTGGCCGTTGCGAATATTTAATGTACACACATAAAATTCCTTGACCGGATTTAATACTTTTATATTATATTCACTACCTCGTATCGTGTTGTAGGTACTTTAAGAGGCGAAAAATGTAAAAACGCTAACATAAATGTTCTATGTTCAGCAGAACTTTTAAAGGGCTCCAATGATAACGATGAATGTATTAAAAATTTGATATAACAAACAAACTAACAGTACTTATACTGCTTGGTAGCAGAAAAAGGTAAGAGGGTAAGTAAGAGTGTTACGGCCCAGAGTTGCCCAGACTTGGGTCGACTGGATTGGGGCCCATAGCAAACCAGCTCGACGAGCAACTA
>DWHP01006570.1:0-11354 GCA_018247895.1 Parnassius honrathi | reverse complement strand
AGACTTATAAGCTCAAATAAGTTAGGCTCGGTAAAATAAATAGTATTTAATACTTTGTTTGTTACTATTAGTTAAATTGTTGCAATAATTATTAAAAATATAAATTTTATGGACAAAATTAATAATAATTAAAAATATTTCTTTAATAACTCATTAGGGAAACCACGGTATGTACCCTAATATGAACAGTTGTGATTAAATGTAACATAAGCAGGGACGGCGCGTATTGTACTCTTCATTTGTTGGGCGCTGGCAGAATAACAGCGTTGTAGGCAAATGCAACAATTTATGCTGAGCTAGAGTCCATTCGTTACTACACTATGTAATTTTGATTATTTCTGTGTGTACTACTCACTGTAACTTTATTGGTGGTAATGAATAAATGTTTTATTTTATTTTTCTCATCGAAGAGCTGATAAATAAATGGCGATTACGGGTGGAAACCAAGTACCCGTCATTGCAGTAAAAGTATAAGCTACATTACTGTTATCCTGCATGAAGTTTATTATTATTATTATTACCTAGATAAGATGTGATTAAACTGCACAATTTCCTTAATATAAATCCTATAACCAAAAACTAGACGCTCAATCTAATACTTCCACCCCTGTTACTGGTCCTTCTATCTTATTATTAAGGAATGATGATTATGGAGGCATTTTAGATGATGTGTTTTTATTGGAGAATAACAAATAAATTGTGGCCGTGGAATGAAAACATTGGGGTCATCACTGTGGCCGTGGATGGAAGGAAAAGGGGAGAACTCCCACCAGGCAAGGTGAGCGGTGGTGCACTTTCGCTTGTGTTGCGACGACAGCACCACCACAAAATTATGTTATTAATTAGAAATATTAATATTAATAGACAGACGAAACACATTTTTTTAATTTGACTTTTTCTTCCTCATTTACATGAAATTTAATGATTTTATCCTGTTACAATTACAATAAGGTTGATTAAGTTTAAAAATATCCTTTATAGGCTACATTCCTGCCATTTCAGTAGGTGATTTTAGGCTACTTTACTGAAAAAAAGTCAGGCGAATTCAGGATACTTGGCGACTCTTACTGGTGTAGACTGCAACACTGATGACAATTGACAAATGACAGCTGGGAAAGTGTCTTTTGGTGTCTTTTGTGCTGTGAATTATTTTTAAAATCTTTCATTTCTATAAATAAACCTATATAAGATTTTGATACGATATGACGATATCGTAACAATTTAAAAGGGGCACTCACAGCAAAGAGGTGTTGTGTTTATATTACTAAAACGTAGTATGTGTTAGAGCTGATATTTTAAAATGTTTATATTTACACGCATTGTTATGCCGCTTAAAATAGTGTATTTGTGCTTTAAAGTTTGTTATATATAAACATAAAAATAAAAAGACACTATAGTTTTATTCATAGAACATTAACCTTTCAATATAGGGCAACTATGAGTGTCAACCATGTGAATCAACATTTGGATGTTGATAAGATCATAATCTTTTTTTTTTCATGATTAAACCTACGGATATGTTAGTTTTATGTGAAAGAAGAGTGTGTGTGTTGTGTTTAGATCAATTGTGAATACTTATCACAGTTTATTGGTGAAGTGTTAGTGTAAGATACAGTTATAATGCCTGGAAAAATTAAAGTTAAAGTTTTAGCTGGACGCAACTTGCCGGTAATGGACCGAGCAGGCGATACGACTGATGCTTTCGTAGAGATCAAATTTGGAGGTATTACCCACAAGACTGATGTCTGTCGGAAGTCTTTGAACCCCCATTGGAGTAGTACTGAGTGGTATAGGTTTGAGGTAATATTAATATTTATGTAAATAAGTATTATGTTTATACTTTTAAAAATCTTGATGTAACATCCTTTAAATATTATGGTTTGTTAATTTAATCTGAAGAGAACCATCAGTTTTTCTAGGTTCCTGTTTATTACTACTATGATAATGATCTCTTCAAGGCTAATTTTGTTCATTATAATCTTAAATGAGTATATGCACCTTAATAATATGATAATGCACAAATATAAAGCTTTTAATTTTTCTTATTGTATTACGTTGATTGATTGACATTGATTACGCACACATTGCGTAATTGAACCTTAAAAAAGGAATAAATGATATTAAAGAACTAAAAAGAATAATATCATTGAAATTGGTTGAAGTGATATCTCCTACATGTCAGTCAAACTGAAGAGTTAGATGATTTTCCCAGGGATCCCATCAATGTCTTGAATACATTTATTTGGTAAGTACCACATTTCTCACAAAAAAAAGCACTGAAACTGACAAGGTGCTAAAGAACTATTGCTGTACATATATAAAAAAAACATGGGTTGGCTATATACGTCCAGTACTTGATTTTAATAATGTTTTTAGTCTAGGAGGCTTGTTAGGGTTAAGCTTGAACCTATTACACTGTTTTTAAATATCGGAAATGCATTTTGAATTAATTATAATAAAAAAAATTCACTAGAAATTGCTTTATAACAAAATGCAAATATGTCAATTTAGTCCACTATTATGAAGTAGAGGTCCAGTACTTCGTTTTTTAATTTTCTTTTCAATTTAGGAGGTTTGTCGGGGTTAAGCTCGAACCTATGACACTGTTTTAAAATTCTGGAAATGAGTTTGAATTAATTATGATAAAAATAAATTTCAGTTAGAATTGCTTATAACGGAAAGCAAATATGTTAATATGGATATTAAGTAGACATTCGGTACTTAATGATTTAAGTTTGTTTTCAATTTAGGTTTGTCGAGGTTAAGCTTAAACCTTTTATGCTATTTGTGTTTTTTGAATATGTCTTTTTAATTAATTATGAAAAAAAATTTTATAAATTGCATATAACAAAATGCAAATATGTAGTTTTTTTAATACATCTGCACCCATAAAAACATTAATCACTCGAACACAGACAATCTATTTGTGGCTGAAGACGGGACTCATAAACAACAAATTGGGCCGCATTGGGAAGCAGTCAGGAGGTGTTTCAGAAAAATTATAACACATTATATTGTTGCCTTTACCACTATCATAGCAGAGTTTTACATGTGATAGAGCCACACTGTAGCTCAGTCAGCTCGACTGGGGAAGGACCACTCTCTCACGAACAGTGGTAGAGTCACATGGCAGCCTTTGCTGTTGCACGCATGAGCCAACTCAAACCGGGGGGATACCACAACCTCACAGAAGACCAGCGTGAAGTAGAGGCTTTGCTTCTGCGTTTTGTCTGGTGAGTGCAGGTGGCAGGAGGCCCACTCCTCCTCTCCCCTCCATCAACTTGCTAGTGGAATTAAATGCAAGACTCGCTGAGCATCCACGACCAAGCTACTCCACTCCTGAACGTGGGTGATCAGTCTACTCCGCATATTCTAGGGGGAGCAAAATTCCACTCGAGACTAAACCTGCTCGGGGCAAATGGAGCAATAAGTCAAAGACGACCCTGCCACGCTATCTGTGAATTTCTGCAACATCAGGGGACTTCATTCAAACTTTAACGCAGTCCACTACCATCTGGAAACGGCGAAGCCGGCCTTGCTCTTTCTAACCGAGACACAGGTGTCCTTTCCGGCTGATACTTTGTATCTCTCCTACCCGGGGTACAAATTAGAAACACTCCTTTGTGCCCCGGACTAGAGTTTGCGTGTTACGTCAGGGAGGACATCTGTTTCGACCTGTCCATGTTATGGCTGCGCGTAGAAAGCGACGACCATACCCGCGTCTACGGGTGCCTATATAGGTCCCATAGCGGTAATGCCGGAACAGACCGACTCATCGGCCACGTCCAGATGCGTACAGACTCCGTGCTACAACAGCTCGCATCTGCAGAGATCGTGATACTTGTTGATTTTAACGCGGTGGGCGTAACCAAGTATTCAAGAAGCAAGCCGTTCAGCGTGACTGGCTTGGTTCTCGTTTAACCGATCATGCAGGCAGATCTGTTTATGACTTTGCTTTGGCATATGGTTTGACACAACTGGTTACCTCGCCTACGTGGATCCTAGATGTGGAAGACCATCCACCTTCCCTGTTGGACCTTCTGCTAACATCTCATATAGACGGATATCAGGTCTCCGTCGATGCCCCTCCTCGGACTATTGTCCGATCCAGAGTACGGTGCCACTCACGGTTTCATCGCTGTTGTGTACTGCAGGTTGCCGCCGTGTTAGGCACCAGATTGGGACGGAATGCGATCTTTTTTGCATCCTACCCTTGGAGGCGGGTTTGCTTCTCGCCGGATGATCCCAGTGTTGTTGCTGATTCTGTCGCTGATGTGGTGCTACAGGGAATGGAACTTTTTATTCCGTCATCTCCTATCGGAGGCAGAACCAAGTCTTGGTTTGGTCGCTTCTGCAAAATTACACTAAGTCATAAGCAGCATAGACGTCTCGGAATGCAAATACACTCATGTTATTAAAACATTTGTGGCAGTCCTTGTCGTGGACTTGTGAAGGACTGTAATAAAAAAAATATACTCTTTAACCTAATTTTATTTTATTTATTATAGAAACAGCAAGGTATTGACCACCTCATTCCCAGTGGTTATTTTCGATAGTGGAATCCACAATAATGTAACATCCCTTTTTATATCTACAATTACGGTTTCATAAAATTTTTAAGATAGTTAATTGTCAAGAAATTTGTGGGATATATATGGTTAAAAAGAATATATTAACAAAACAGATATCACAAATAATATTCTCTGACTTGGCAAAAAAAAAATTCTTTGCCTTGATGCATTATTTAATTAATTTTCATAATGAAAATTTTTATACGGATTTCATTTACCATTAAAGCCATCACTAGAGATAAAGAATTGATACTTTTGTTTTATTTCCTCTCATTTTTCGTTTTGTCGTTATTGGTCTGTTACAAAAAAACAAAAAAAAAACACTCTCTGTAACAAAAAATCAAAATATCCATTGCGTTAAGGGAAATACCAAAAATAGAAACTGGAAAATAGGCGGCTGAGCTTTTACACTCGTTTCGGTTTTTAAGCTCATTTTGATGATTATGTCAATACAATTTTCAGCTCCAGCGGGTCCGTTGTAATCTTTACAAAAGTGTACATTTTATTTTAAAAAAGCCTTTGTGAAAATATTCTGTGTGTCAATAACTCGGTTTTTTTTTTCCGAAGCCAAACCTGAAATACTTGTAAGATAATGGTCCTTTGCATATACATCATCCTTACCTATATTCTTTGCATGCGTGTATGCTTGTTGTACATATGTAAAAATATACAAACAGTCGATGGATGTGTGTTTATGAAATTTGGTGGCTGGAATTAATCTCAACAATTCATCGAAGCACTCCCCGTGATAAATGTTATAAAAAATTCAAAAAGATGCAACATCTCTTCATTTGTTGTATGAGCCGATTAGAATGAACTCGATCGTCACCGATTTGAGCCGCTCTACGCTGGATGTCGTAAAATGATAGGTGCTAGCACTGGGATGCTCTGGCTCAAAAATAGGAATAGTATTTAATCCGTGGTCGAACCAGCGCCTTGTAAAGTTGTATGTAGTGTGTCGATCCCTAAATGAGGCGACCGTTTAGATCCGTTTAACTACAGGCCCATCGCTATCACCTCCTTCTTTTCCACAATTATGGACTCCATTATAAACTGCCAGCTCATGAGGTACCTTGAGGATCACCAACTGATTAGTGACCGCCAGTACTGTTTCCGTCAGGGTCTCTCGGCTGATGATCTTCTGCGTTACCTAACTCATAGATGGGCGGAGGCAGTAGAGTCCAAGGCGGAGACGTTGGCCGTTAGTTTGAACAAAGCGAAGGCCTTCGATCGGGTTTGGCACAAAGCGCTTCTTACGAAGATTTCATCCTATTGGAATCCCAAGAAATGGTTCAATTGGATTACCAATTTTCTGGCAGATCGTGGCATCAAGGTCGTATTAGACGGTGCATGCTCCGATTACAAGCCCATTGATGCTAGTGTTCCATTATATGGCTATTCATGCGCATATCAATGGAATGTTGCAAATCGGTAAAAATTATTGCTTGGTGGATGACAGCACCGGTTATACTTTATAAACCGGCCATGCCTATATTGGTCTGAAAAACGTCACCGAATACCAGGACAAACTCGTGTATGAAGTCGAGACTTTGTTGAACAAAGTCTCAGACTAGAGTTGACTAAATTTAGTCAAATTCAATCCCCAAATGACACTAGTTTGCGCGTTTACCGCTACAGAAACCAACTACAAACCGCTGAAGAACCCCTTTGTTGTATCTCTTAAGTATCTAGGCACTCCTCTTGTTGCTTTAGCCAGTATCGGAATCTTTGGCGTCAAAATATCGAGTGACGTGCAGTTTCATGTTCACTTGGAAGAGAAGGCCAAAGTGGCCACTAATAAGCTTGGCATGCTCAGCAGACCGGGACAGTATTTCACGCCGGCACACCGTCTGCAACTTTACAAGGCGCAGGTTCAGTCGCACATGGAATACTGTTCCTTTCTCTGGCCTGGAGCTATTCAGTGCCACCTCCTTTCATTTGATTGTATCTAGCGCATAGCCGTTCGAATTGTCGGCGAACGAGCTCTTTTCGTTCAGCTCGACTCACTGGTACCGCAAAGAGATGTTGCATCTCTTTTCGTATTTTATAATTTCTAAAACTAAGTCTATGGCAGAAATAGTTGGGGGTGGTCAATGGCAACCGGATAAGCGGAGTGCGGAATTAATTTTCATACAAAGAAAAAGATTATGTAATCGCTTTTCGGGCAATAGAAGGAAATTTATTTTAGAACCAGATGATAATTTTAGAGCAGCGGAAATCAAAGTTCCTGTGTATATTTATAGCATAGCATAAAGAGTGTCCGCGTGTGATATCACTAGTTTTATTTAGAAAAAGTGTAACATAAAAGTAAACAGAGAAAATGAATATGAAATTACAAAAACCTAATCTTGTAAGATATGCGTACCTTAACATAAATTGAAAATATTTACGACAGAAGACTTTTGGCCGTAAGGGGTTGCCTATTATCTGTATATTGAGTTTAGGCACCGCGATAAAGGGAGCGATAAGGCTAGCGAGAATAATTAAAATAATGACTGGTACCGCTAAAGTTTTAATTGCAAGAATATTGTCAGATCGTCGGAACGTGTGCGCAGAATATGTCGTTCGGTCGACATGGTCGTGCTGCAGGAGTCCCGGCTGCTGCCGCACGGGCTCGCCTACCCACGGAGCATTGACAACGACTTGGCCTTCACGGGCACTCCTGCTGTCGATACATCAGCCAGCGTGCTAGGAGGCAATACGGCGAAGTGGCCTTACTGTGGATAAGGGCTATTTTTTCCGCGGTAACCGTAGTAAGCTGCAGTAGTGTATGGTTTACGGCAATAAAGGTCATGCTTAACGATCGTACTAAACGTATGTGGTTTAGATATTACACCCCACCGCCCGGCATAGGCCTCCTCTTGTTTCTGAGAGGGTTTTAGGGAAGGAAGTGTCCGTCGCGCTGCCCCACGCTTTTTAGCGGACTTCACATGTCTTCGATTTTTTTTTCTCATACGTGCAGGTTACCTCGCGATGTTTTACTTCACTGCCGGGCACGTAAATCAGCGCTCAAAATTTCAACTAAAAATTTCACTGTCGCCGACGGAGATCGAACTCGGATTGCTCACGTACTGTGAAATTTACAGCGAGTGCTAAGCCCCTTAGGCCTCCATAGGCCAGCAGAATTTCTTGCCGTTTTCCTATTACTCGGTGCAGGCGGGTTTTCTTCTTTTAACATACTACTAACACAACTTGGTACTAAAAATTAGCGTATTGTCTTTTAGTTTAAAGCGGGGTTACGGGTAGAGGGGTTTTATTTAATTTTTACATTGTGTGGTGCTGACGTCGATTCTTCTTGAGGCGTAGATAGGAAATTAGCAAAATTAATAGGATAAGAATGTATGAAAATATATAAACTTCGGGTTAGGGCATTAAGGAGATTTACACACTTTTAATATACATCGTAGGGTTTCCGTGTCAGCAAGCATTATATCGTTAATTATGATTTTTTTTATTACTTCGTCAAACTAATAAGACGTCTATTTGGTTATTATGATAATTTTATTTTGTCACTGTTTTCAGGATAATTTCTGGTCGTTTCATCAACAAAATATCACAAAAAGCGAAAGTAGCCATTAGGCTGGGTGCGGATAGCGATTTATAAAAGTCGTTGATTCGAATCCGCCATTCGACTACTGTCGTGAAGCACTCCAAACACAAGTAATTCACGCTTAACTACAGTGGTTAAATGGATTTTTAGTAATGTTAATAGCATTACTAGTAAATAAAAAAATAAGTTTTTTCAGCTTACCTTTATCCCTAAAAAGCACGTATAGTACATAAAAACGTACGCAAAATAAAGTTACAGCATTTATGTTTTTCACCTCTGGACACAGGTTTTCTCTCATTTTTGAGAGGGTTAAGGAGTAATCACTCCTCGACGTAGCTTCAGTGCGTATTAGCGTGAAGATTACCCCAAGATATTTTCTTTCAACGGTAAGCGCTTGGTAATAACAGCATATGAAATAATTGCAATTAACGATTTTATTGGTGTCGGCGGGGATTGAACCCAGATTGTTAGATTTTTGTACAATTTGTTATCTATTGTGGCTCAAATTTGGTACTCTCACGTTCAAGCTTATCACTTACGTTTATTAACGCTGCAGTTTTTATGTATCTTGCTTCTTACCAGATAGTGGCAGCATCAGATAATCCACAACACAGCGCGTGTTGTAAGATTTTGTTGGCAACTTAAATAGGATATACGCACCAGCAGCATCGTGATAGCAGCTCAAATTAATAATAAAATTCGGTGGACAAGCGTACTACCAAATTGACAACTTTGGGCAATGTTCAGAAGAGGAATTTTGATCAGCTGTAATATAATATGTAATATAATAAATGACGGAGTTTTCTTTGCTAAAATATTTCGTAGTATTTTATATACTATATTATATTGTTACGAGCTTAGCTTAATAAAAACAGCCGTTTGAATTACAAAAATTGACACTTTAATTACTGAACACCAATTAAAAACTAATTCACACTAATAATTATTCACACTTAACACTTTAGTTCACTTTATTTCAGTCCGAAGCTTTGCGTGTATCGCTAAATTCAATACTACTCCGATGGCGGTTTTCAACGGCTTTATATAGGGCCATTCGACCGAAACATCCTGAATGTTCCAGCAGACGCCGGTCTCGACTGACTAAGTGCAGAAAGTTTTAACGTGAACCTTTCTAGAGAGCCTAACTCTTCTACCCGATACTAGATGGCGCTGTTCGGAGAGTTCCAGAAAGATCTTGATACTCCTATTTCTGATACTTGATACCAGATGGAGATAGTGCCATCAACTGTGACGCGCAACAATATTAAATAAATAAATTATATACAATTACTTTTATTATATAAAATATGTTCAGATATCTGAGAAAATAATCCGAGTAAATTAGTGGATTTGGGGATACGTGGATAGCTTTTTAATTGGAACAAAAGCCACTACTTCACTGAACTAAAAAGTCGTTTACAAGTTAATGGTATTTCTGTTTATTATCAAAGTGTACTCAAGCTATAAAGGGGTATATAATAAATCATTTATTTCAGGGTAAGGTTGTTTAGGTGTTTATATATTAATTCTTTATAATAGGCTTCTGGTCGATTATAACCAATTTGTTTGAAAATTTTTCCTAACCAAATGCTTCACCGATAACGTGCTTAAGAATTAAACGTGAAGATAGCAATCACTTCATATTTATCTGGCTAAATACTTGATTAAAAGCCCAATATTATGAAGGTATATAGAAAAACTGACGTTTACAAAATTTTACACTGCTAATATTTTAGGTGAGTTTGTCAAACAATGTAAAATGATTCCTGTCGTTTTAGGTTAATCTTTGATAAAAATAAGCGTGACAAAAGAACACACAGTCCACCTTGTAGAAAAATTGAGACACTTCTTACGGGAAACGAAGTCACATTAGCCCTCAGGGGTGACAACATATCTGAATGTGGAATCTTACACTACGATAGATGTAGATGTCTATATGCCACTGCATAAACTTACAATCCGGTGAATTGTGTTTTCGTTTGACACTCTAATTCCTTAAAAAAGCACAAGATATATGTTGCTCCCTCCTTCATTTTGCCTCTCTCTCTCTCACACGTTTAGTGTAAATAATAACAGTTCTGGCCATTTATCACTTGTGGGTTTAAGGGCTGGACTACTACGGCTTTCTTTTTTAGTTTCTGTTAAATATTTGTATAAGGATATAAAAAAAGAATTTTCGATATGTCTAGAGAAATATGAGAATTAAATATTGTAAACATTTATATCTCTATTACCAACATTTATATATCTATTACTCGTTTATTTTCACAATTTTATTAATGTATTGTAGTATCCGAACAATGTTGTCACCGGGCCGTGAAATTTGTCAAAGTTCAGCCGCGGATAAGCAACTAATATAGTTTAAATTAACAAAACTCTATATTAGCCTAACAGTGCATCAAATATTCAACATTTCTGCTAAATTCATTACTACCATATATAAAAATAAAATCCGAAAATGTCGTGTTTACTTTTATTTTTATTCAAGTTCTTAATCTGTAAATGAAATTTGCCTTCTATTTGAAATTTAACATCTTGAAATATAAATTTATTTTTCTACTTTTAATTTTAAATTTTGATGACTATGTTAGAATATTCAATAGAGGCAGCAATTAATGCCAAAGGAAATCTCAGTTTACTGTTGAGATCCGATACTTAAACGCCAATGTTGTTATACTACTCATAGTTTACCAGGTAGGTGGACTCTTTCTCTATGAGTCCGGCTGAGTAGGTCTAACTCTATAACTAAATAGTAGTGCTCGAACTGCTGTGTTCAGTTTGGTTCGCCTTTCTGTCTTATTCCTTAGAAGTGACGTCGCATCTCTAGTCATATTTATATGAAGTTGGATGCAGGGGTCCATATCAATAAGAGCACTTAAGATCAGTTTGACGTTAAGTTCATTCGCTACTTCAGTTTATTTTTAAAGTTAGAATTGAATTTGCCTGAATATATTTGATGAGTCGTTTTTATAAACTTTCTGCAAGCCGTGGCAATTTGGCTTGAGAATTTATAATCGGTTTGGTAAGGGTTTATGAAAAGATTAGCTAAGTCCAATCTGGGACAAACGCAAAGTAAGCAAGAGCACAATTTATCTCTAATAATTTCACTTGATCTCTAATAGTTGAACTTTAAACGTTGAAGTCTACATTACATAAATAGCTCTTACTAAAAGGAGGAAAAGCTGTATTTTCGTATTTTTTCTAGAATTAAGTATATATATGTGTATGTAATC
>DWHP01006569.1:0-11354 GCA_018247895.1 Parnassius honrathi | reverse complement strand
GGTCAAATTAATTGTTCAAATAATTTTTTTTTCAAACGTTTAATTCAAAAATTTTGTTTTTATTTTATGTAAAATATCAGTGCCATGGGCTTCTACTCCGTTCACATTTTACACCCTATTTTTTTCAGAGGGTAAAAAACGTCATCCAGGATATGTGATTCCAAATAGTTTGTGTAGTCGCTGTTCCGACGGAGTCACGGCTGATGTAAGAATGATTATTTACAAATAAAATGGTATTTTTGAACAGACAGACTATGAATAACATTTGGAGATACAAAGTAAAACGTATCTGCAAATGTCTATGTGACTATGAATATAGTATGTAATATAGTACAGTCTAATAGAATGTGTAATACCTCAACTAGTTTATAAGTTTCAAAATCCTGTAACTGACGCTGGAAGCCCATGTTGGGATTTGCTACTGCGCGTCCAGCCCTCACCACCTTCAAAGCTTCGCGCCACGTGAGAGGTGTCACCGACATAATGTATGCGACAGCCACGGTGACGCTTCGTGACATCCCTGCTAAGCTGTAGCAAAATTTTTGGCATTAGAATGTTAAAGTAATTGAAATCTTATGAAAATCTTATCTAGATTAAAGTTATAGATGACCTAGGCTATGGTTGAAAAACACAAAGTTCAGCTTTTAGTATTAGATGCGATTGGCGTGACGATTTAGGCATGTTGTTCCTCAAATTGAAGAAATATTTTTGTTGATTTTTTAATGATCTTGTTCTTCATCATCAGCTATACACATCTTCATCTGTCACAGGTCTAGGTATGGATACTAATTTAGTATTTCTTATACTCACGCGGATAACACACGTCAAATATAATCACTCGCTTCGCTGGGCGCATGATAACAGACGGTAATAACGTAGAATATAAAATATTAAGATTTTTTTTTATGGGACTATTGTAAAATCCCTTCGTAGTGAGTACCTATATTACGAAACGAATAACTAGATATACATTTACATCAAAAAATCAAAATATATTTATTTCATCAAAAAACTTATACACTACATACGTCTTTTGCTGAATATACAATATTCATTCTTGGAGCTGCCTAATAAGCATATATATATATACTTGTGGCAAGCAACTCCGCCCTTTCATGATACTACATACTATACATTGGATGTTTCGAGCTTCCTTAAATCCAGAATTTACATTTACAAAAGATAACTATTGTTATAAATCATATTTTTTAGATTAGGGAACTTGAGCTGAAAACATTTTAAATTAAGTTTTATAAGAGTAAAGAAGAGAGGCAATTTGGAAGAGATGATATGAAAGAGGTATAAATAGAACTGCCGCGTAGACCAGCGGCTGTAAAATACATATCATACAGCCACTAATTCACACTGAGAGAAGATCTTCTGAGTCAGTATAACTTAGTGGCTGCAACTAATCAAATAATTTATTTTTACAATTTCTTAGTTTTAAAGGGTATATTTCAATGATTTTATTAATTTTATTTTTAGGTGAGCTGATTGTTTTTAGTAGTGTCCTTTAGCTGATTTTGTTTTAGTTTTCTGCAATTTTAAAATAAACCTGTTTCTTCTTTCATTTAGATTATTATAATTAAATGGTAAAGACCTGTGGAGTTTTAGAACAGTTTGCAGTATATAAAACTTTCTCACTGATAATAATTCACTGTATTGATAGAGTTCCGCTGTGGGAAAACTGTACGACTTAGGATACATAGCCTTTAGTAAGCAACGTTGCGCTCTCTCAACTTCAAGAAATTTTGTTTTTGAAGCTCCACCCTATATGTGGATACTATATCTTAATACTGACTGAACTAATGCAACATATGTCTGATGGATAAGCTTTTTAGTAGTTACATATCTTAAAGATTTAAAAATCCATATTAACTGTCTGATTCTGTTAATAATGAAATCCATGTAAGGATGCCAAGATAATAGTTGGTCAAGTATTATTCCTAAGTACCTGGGGCTGTTGACTTTCTCTATTTCAGGACAATTGAAGTTATATATGTTTTGGTTATTGCATGTATGTATTTTTAGTTTTAGATCTAGGTTTGGATGTGTTTTTTTTTACTATTGGAGAAGCATATATAGTTTGTTTCGGTAATATTTAATGTAAACAAGTTGGATCGGAGCCAATTAAACACTCTAAATAGCCCGGATTGTGCAAGTTTAAAAACTGAATTCCAAGAAGTCTCCATTAAGAACAGTGCAGTATCATCAGCATATGAGTATACGAGACCACATATATTCATATTACAAAGCTCATTTATATAAATAAGGAATAAAGTCGGGCCTAAAACGCTGCCTTATGGAGCGCCAAAGGAGATCCGTAGGTCCTCACTTACATAATCATCAATTTTAACTCCTTAGGTTCGACCAAACAGGTAGTCTCTTAACAAATTAAGTTATGTACCTCTCACGCGGCAATGTTCTAATTTTTGTAAAAGGATGGGCAAAGAGACTATATCTAATGCCTTTTTTAAATCGAGAAAGATCGTTAAACATTTTTTCCACTATCAAGGCAGTTCGAGATTCGAGTTGTTAGTGCTAAGACAGCATCATCTGCGGACTTTCCTTGCCTAAACCCAAATTGTGAATCAGATAGTATATTGAATTTGTTAAGAAATCTTAAGACTCGAGTGTCAATTAACTTTTCGATAGTTGTAGATATAGACCGTAAAACAGAAATCGGCCGATTGTTATTTATATCGCCTTTCTTGCCACCCTTAAACACCGGCGTCACAATTGATTGTTTAAGAGGTAACGGAGAAACTCCCTCTCTGAAGCAGAGATTTGTTAGGTGACAAATAATAGGCACCACAAGATCTCTGAACAACTTGAAGAACTTTGTGGAGGTGTTGTCCCAACCGGGAGCACTTTCCGATTTAAGACCCATAAGTACACTAGCAACTTCTTAGTGGTCAGCTTCCAAAAGGACAAATGATGAACTTTGACAATTGTTAAGGTTATTGTTAGCATTAGAAGGTGGGCTGTCAAAGGGAATACAGTTAGCCAGGTTTTTTTCCACACTAGCGAAGAAATCATTGACATGATTAACTGAATTTTTAGGGGTGTCTTTAACGTTGAGTAATTCGGTATTAGGTGTTTTATTAGAGTAATCCTTGGCTTAATAGCTTTTTTGCGAATATTGGACAGACTATCCACTGATATGCTTTCCTCCATGGACTCACTGAGTTTCATTATCAATTGTTTTGCAACAAAATTAGGATCATCACAGTATAATAAATTATTTAGATTTTTTATTTTCTACAGCTTTATCAAGTTTATATTTCACTTTAATGTAATGATTTTCATTTTGTTTGTTAGGTTAGATAGACATAAAAAGACAGTACTATGATCTGTAACTGTGGTGTTCAGTATGGCTATAAAAGCTGATATTTTTCTTTTATCAATTTTTAACATACAATGATCAAGATAGGTATATAGTCTGGTAGGAAGAGTATGTCCGGGTAAGATCCCTAGTGTAGCCACCAGCAAGTTTAAATAATAAGACCTATTGTTGCACTCATATGTAGGTTCATTACATCTCGGTGTCAGTTTTTTTGTGATCTTACTATATCCAAGTGATTACAAAGGGAATCAACTAATTTTTTTGCATTTCTATTTGAGGGCGAGCGATATATGCCGAGAATAATGTTATTAACATTTTAAATTTGCAAACAAGATGCATGTTCGTGTTTAATTTTATTTACATTTTCTTTAAAATTCTTCCTAACATAAATCACTACGCCGTCATTTTGATTGTTGTTATAAGTCGTCGCAGAAGTACTACAATTAGCAATAATAGGTATAGGTTTATTAGGATCCAATCGACATTCTGTCAGAATTAATATATCGACTTAAAAATTTAAGCCCGTTAATGTAACTTGAAAATCATCAATATTTTTAACTTACTTTAATTTTATGTTTACTGAGGTTTTGGATGTCACACTTTGTTGCGTAAGCAATTTTAATATCGTCTATTTCATTCAGTGTATTAAGAGAGCAAAGCATGTTCAAAGGTATATAAAACACAAATCAGTACAATATTAATTAGGTCGTAATTTTGTTTGTCAAGTGGATCACAAGGCGGCAAATATATGTTTAATGGAATGAACCATTTGATGATCACATTATTTAAGTTCATGATATACCAAGATCATGATAGTAATTTGCAGAAAATAAAAAAAAAAATATTAAAAAAATAATTAGTAAAAAAAAAAAAAAAAGCTCCTCTATAACATAATATGTTTTTATATGTAAATTTGTTATAAACCAAAATTAAACTTACGAATAAATTAGGAATATTCTGAGAAAAGACCGTAATATAGAAAAAATTAAACAAAGATTCCATGCAAACAATAACTGGTCAGATGGCCTTTAGAAGTTGATGAATTTGCGATTCGTTATTAACCAGCAGTATGGGAGACATCTCATCTTTTCTTAAGTAAACCTTACCATATAATGTCCAACAGAATTTGTACGATCATCATAACAACATCTCGGGCAAGTAAGTGCAAGCGGGCAGCCTTCGCCCGCTTGCACTTACCTTTTTTATAATTTCATTTTTAAATAAAGCAGATGATGTCTCCACAATTATCGGAGTGTTTTGAGCGGAACATTTTTCCCCCGGATTCTGTATATATCAGTAATGTTATTTTTACTTAGTTCGCAACCGATATTTTTAGAGAGGCATACAACCAATGTCAATGAGATCCTCTTTTATTTCATTTTCTTTTTTTTGATGCATTTTTGATCTCGAAGTTGGCTTTTATCCTATCTTTTTGCATATCTTCAACTTTGTTCTCCAACATGGTTATGTAGCTCTTATCCTTCTTCACTCGGGCCTCCAAGTGCTCTATTATCTTTCTAAACTCTTCATTTTGCGCCGTAAAAATGCTATGGAATTTTCAATATTGTGATTTGTATGCTGGATTTCCTTTAACATAGCAGTATTTTTCTTATATTCTTTTTCTTGTGAGGCTATCACACTCGCAATCATTGCCTTCATATCCGCAAATTCTGAAGTAAATTCGTCTTCTCTTTTCCTTTTCCCGCGTTGGGAAACGAAGTTAGATGGTGTCAAATCTTGCTGAGAGATTGAATGAACATCAGAGTCCGATAAAGACCTATTCAGTTCCAAATCCATTTTGTATTTCTATGCTAACTAGGTTGCTTTTTACTAGTATGTACTGATATCACTAAACGCCAAAGTAGCACTGCACAGTTCCTCGTAGCCGCGTAGTCTACGGTAACAGTACTCGTAGCGTCGTAGCAATTTAACACGTAGCTGAGCTAGTAGTAAGTAACTTATGCGCATCGGCCAAAGGGAGTCAAAACATTTTATATTCGATTGCACTAATTACGTTTTTAATTTTAACGCAGCGCGACACATCCGCTCTCAACAAGGCACAAGACGAAAGAGTGAATATATATGTATATAATTAATGATAGTATTTAAAAGGTTCTCGAGTGGCGGCTTCGTATCAGTTGACGAAGTGTAGGGTGTCCCCCACTAGATGGAGTGCAACCTGGTAAGACGTGCAGGAAGTGTCGGTGGAGAACCGCGGTTTGTGGCATTCCTTGGGAGAGGCTTATGTTCAACAGAGGACTTAAGAAGGGCAGTAATAATGATGGATGATGGTGATGTTAAATGCACTCGTTGTAATGCCAAAAAGCAATCGAAACTACGCAAAAATAAATTAAGATATAATCAACGCGAAAATTTTTAATTAGTTTTAATCACAACTATTTTTCAGGAACTTAACAGGTGTTAAGGATTTTTTTACCATTGAACATTTAGCCTTAAATAATGAATATAAAAAGCATTACGTAGCTTTCAATAAATAAATAAAAAATAACAAATAAAACGAGCATTAGCAAAATGACACAGTTTTAGTAGGGGATCTCCTTTATAGAACTTTATAGTACTTTAGTGCACAAAAACATTGAAGTCACCGTCTGCCGATCGAATAAGAAATTTACGATTTAGGATTTACTGCTACAACATCGTGAGACCGATATAAATCTATCAATACTTTCTACATCATAGGTAAATTCGACACATACCGATACTAAAAATATGTAATAATAATAATATTTAATTAATATTTAATTACAAAAAAATAACAAGAGGTCTGTGCACAGCAATTCGACGTAAGTATACTCGTATACATAATTTTTTTCACTAAATCCGTCCACAAGCTCATTGCTGGACAAAGGCCTCCCTCAAGGAATACCACAAAGCACGGTCCTGAGCCACCCGCATCCATAGTATATATGCATGTATACTAGAGTCGAGTGTAAATGTATGAAGATTAATATTTTGGTTAATTTGGTTTTTTCTTTTTTTTTCATAGCGATAAAAAGCTGTCTATGCCTAAAAAGTACATGTACATATATAAAAGTAAAAAGTAAAGTTACAGCTTATATACGTCCCCTTGCTGGGCACAGGCCTCTTCTCATTTCTGAGAGGGTTTTAGGGCAAGGAAATGTCCGCCGCGCTGCCACGATGCGTGTTGGCGAACTTCACATGTCTTCGAATTTTTTTTTCTTTCTTATTCTTTGAACATGCAGGTTTTCTCACGATGTTTTCCTTCACCGCCGGGCACGTGGTAAATCAGCACTTAAAATTGCAATTAACAACTTTATTGGTGTGTGCGGGGATCGAACCCGGGTTACTCACGTTCTGTTATATTTACAGCGAGCGTTAACCGTCTGAGCTACCACGGCTCTTACATATATAGCCTATATATGTAGGAGCCAAGTATACTTTTTAACCGAACGATACTTTTTAACGGAAATATGTATAAAGGTATGGGAATTTGGAAATTCAAAAAGTACATTACATAGCATTTTCCAGAGAGATATCTCTGGAAATTCCGAAATTCCGAGTGCTCCAAATCCATTAAAACTGATCTTGTTTTCAAATCAAAACTTTCAAATGTACGGAAGTAAAGTATATGTACTATATGTAAGCGAGTAGTAAGTATTACAAAACATATAAAGCTAACGTAGAGCAGCTTTACTAATGGTTTGAAAGTGTTGTGAGCCTGTGACTGACAACTTTTGGCTGCGACGAATCGTTTACGGTTTCTATTTTGTAAACTGCTTTCACCATACAGAATAAATGTTTAACAGTGGCAGTAGCTTTTACAAAATTGACTAAACAGACAAATTAGTAATATTTAGACGTAAAAAATACGTTATTACTATTTTCGAAATCTCTTAAGACATCTAGACCGATAATAGTGTGAGGCGTATAGTGCAAATTATTTTCATATTCATTTTTAAACGTAATTCGGTACTGTTGGTAAGATCCTGTCTTTGTTAAATATTGCTCGTACATAAAGCGAGTTCTATTTAGGCATTCAAATGTCAGTGTTTATTAAAACTACAGCCATACAATTAACTCTTCGATTTAGTCGTGCAATAACTTGATGAAGTCTCTTGTATATTGCTTTTTATATGTTTAAATAAAATAATATGGAGTTTTTTTGGCTTTTTGACAAACAGCCATTTTCATTATTTGATTTCTAACTCAATGTCGAGGCAAACAAACCTTTGATGTTCCTGGGATCTATAATAAAACCCAGAAGCCGTGCGTAACAAATGAAAAGAACTAAGATGTGTTTCATCACATCCTTTGTTACATTTTGTGACTTAATCATATTATTCATTTCTACGACTAGTTGTTAGTAATATTTCTAATCTTGTATATTTTTTACGATCAAAATAGTAATCAAATGTAAAATATTTAACATATCTCATTTCTTTTCGTAGAATAAGAACAACAAGAGGAATAAAAAACGGCAGTCCATCTGATGGTAAGTGAATGCAACAAAGTGGAGGTCTATGAGCAAATTGGCACCTACCCTTGATTAAGAATCAAAAAGCAGTTGTCTTACTACCACTGAAGATAGAAATGTAATGCCTAGTTCGACCCTTGCGATGATGAACGATAACGTAGTAGTAAATAAAACACTAATTTTCATTACTTTTACCTTAATTTCTTTTTAACAACCTTGCACTTAGTGGTCTTCAAAATTCACATAGATTAGTTTTATATTTTCTTTACAGAAGCATTTTACGATGGAAATTTCTCTTTATCTTTATTATAGTATAAACTTTATTAATTATATCTATACTATAACCATATTTTTACATTTTATTGATTTCGCAGCAAAAGTAGAGGCAACGTTATTTGAATTATAAGTCCACAACAGAAACCTGCATGTATGAGACACAAAAAATTTTCTAAGTTATTTCTAAGACACCGCGGCGGGCTCTAAAACCAACTCACAAATTAAGATGAGTCTACTTCAAATGAGATATATACATTGCCCAGCATTGAGACGTATGCAATAAACTCACCAATGAATAAGTACATTGCCATCCCTGAGACGAGCCGCATGTATGAAGTCGTTGCACAAACTGAAATATTGAGTGAGGTTCTGATCCGGGGAGTCCGATGCCATTATACACAGGTAGTGTTTGTCCTGTGAACACAGATAAATAAAAATTACCAACTTCTCCTCGTTAACATTAGGTTAAAACGTGGTTTTAGTAAGTTAAGTTTAGAGCGCCTAGAGCCTGAACTACCACGAGAGCCGTGGTAGCTCAGAGATTAAGCGCTCGCTGTACGCGAGCAACCCGGGTTCTAACCCACCGGCACCAATGAATCAAACAAGAAAAATTATTTACCACGTGCTCGGCGGTGAAGGAAAACATCGTGAGAACCCTTTCAGAAAAGAGAGAACGCCTGTGCCCAGCAGTGAGACGTATATAGACTGTAACTAAATTAAGTTTGTCCTTGACGGTGTAGTAGCGAATCCACTATCTCCCACAATCCCGTCGGTGCTATAAGAGACGATAGAGGGAAATGAAACTGAGGATGGGCAGCGGCATCTATCTGATAACAACTCAATATAGTAAAACATTGCGGTTGCAAATATAACGCCTAAACTTCCGCTTGCAACTATGTCAAATATCCTCTTAATGAGGTTATACAGAGGAGGCCTATGTTCAACCGTGGACTTTTTATATGCTGTGGCTGCGTAGACATTAGATGAATATTTTATTGTTGCGCGCTACAATTAATGCCTGGTACATGGCGACACTAGTTACCGCCAGCGCACAGTCTAGTACGGAGTAGCAGAGCTAGTAGATTATGAATGATTTCACACTTTTTTTTTTAGAAATATTAAGTTTTTTTGATAAGTTGTTGGTAAACATAAATAATGGATGCCAACTCACTAGAACTTTTTTTTGCGATAAACGATGATTTACGTAACACGTGCGTGTCAATGAAACAAAACGTAATGAGGAAGGTTTTTTATGTTTAAGTTTATGTTTAAAATTAAAACAATTGAAGGAAATGTAAGGGTCTGAGTCTTGTCGCACCACAACCCTCTCAGAAATAATAGAAAACCTATACCAAGCCATGGAACTAATGTAAAACATGTAGTAAAGCTTGTGACAGGATTTATCTCCTTTTGGGAGGTTTATGAAGTAAAAAGTAGGCTGCCTGCTCCAGTGCGTTTTGGCAGACTTAACATGTCTTCGCAATATTTTTATTCCTCAGACATGACGGTATCCCCATGTTGTTGTCCTTCACCGTCGAGCATGTGGTAAATACTAATACTACTAGTAGTACATACTACTATTACTTTACTTTACTACCTCGTTGGTCTAGTGATTATAGTTGGGCGACTGCTGATCATGAGGTCCTGGATTCGAATCCCCGGTCGGGCCAATAAAAATATTATTAAGTTTCTCCGTCAAGAAATTCTCAGGAGCTGCCCGGAGTTAGGATGTTGGCGGTGTCTCACCCCCGTGCATCGGAAAGCACGTAAAGCCGCTGCGCATGATCTCTCACCGGTCGTGTCGGTTGACCGTGCCTCATAATCCGATTATGAGAGTGGGGAAATAAAGAGTGCACCTGTGCTTGTGCATACACTTGGGCACTATAATCCTGCCCTGCGCCGATGGTTAGTCTCCGTAGAGGCTGGCCGCCGTGATCGACATTCGGTCTGGAGGACATTATTATTATTATTATTACTTTACTTAATCATTATTAGGTTAGTGACAGAGTTGCTAATTTCATTACCCACTTTTAAGTTGAACAACATTTTAAAACTTTGCTGTCGTGACTGGTCTGAAAAATTTATGCTTTTTTAAAATAAAATATTGATACAAATATTGTTGGCGTAAATGCCATCGGTCTGAGACCATGATTTCTCTGCATTCCTCAATAATAAACTTTTGCGACCAAGGGACGATTTCGGATGAGGAAAGCGTATTTTTATGAAATATAACGTTATATATTAGGATTTACTTTATTGTTTTACAACGTTAATTTGGACATAGACACACAATATTAAGAAATAATTATTAAGAATTTAAAACAACCATTTTCAAGCCATACAAATACTTAGTCGGGTCATAAGTTCTGTCAAAAAATATTACTTAAAATTTTTGAATACATAAATTAAAATATTTTTAAAACTAGTGAAGTTCATCTAGCCAGATGAACTTCACCAGTTTTAAAAATATAACGTTTGCGCTTGCCGAAAATAAAAAAAGATATTAATTTTCATTCATTTTCAAATATGGGGTGGTCGAAGAAAGAAGATAGAGTAGCGGTTATCGCGTTGCACCGCTATGGTTACACGCCAAAAGAGATTTTCAATATTCTACAAAAATATAAAATAACTCTACGATTTGTTTATCACACTATAAAACGATTCACTGAAGATTAAGGCTTCGAAGATCTTAAGAGGACCGCCCGACCTCGTACAGTTATAACACCCGCGATCATCAAAGCAGTGAAGGCGCGAATCCAACGAAATCCTGTTCGTAAACAAAAAATCTTCTTAGCTCTTCAGATGGACCTAAGCAGAACCACGGCCAAAAGAGTAATCAATGAAGACCTAGGACTACGAGCTTATCGTAAGAAGATCGGACATTTCTTGAACGAGCGTTTCAAAAAAATTAGGCTGGATAGGTCCCGCGCTTTGTTACGGCGATACGCGGGAAAAATACCCCGAAATTTTGGTTTTCGGATGAATTTTTTTTTAACATCGAAGTAAGTTATAATAAACAAAATGGTAAGGTGTATGCCCACAGCAGTGAAGAAGCCAGCACTCGTATTCCGAGGGTTGAACGAACACATTATCCTTCGTCACTCATGGTTTGGCTTCGAGTCTCATATTCAGGCTTAACTGAGGTGTTTCTCTGTTAAAAAGGGTGTAAAAACCAGTGCCGGGGTGTGCCGAAATACCGTCCAACAAACATAGTGGGACCTCTTTCTAAAACAATGTTTAAAAACAGACATTGGATATTCCAACAGGAGTCTGCAT
>DWHP01006568.1:0-11354 GCA_018247895.1 Parnassius honrathi | reverse complement strand
TAGACATCTACATTTATCCTCGATTAAGAATCAAAACGCAGATGCGTTGTCACCACTGAGGACTAAGATGGAATGCCCCGTTTCAAGTAAAAAAGGGGCTCCGGATCTCTACACTCACCATACGAAACGCAGCAGTATCAAGCTGCTATTTTACGCTGGTATTCTGTGTCGTGCTACAACCATAATACTGCTGCAGCGTGGCTCTACCACGTATACGGGATATTTGCCATAGTTGCCACGCTTAGTAGTCGAGTAGGCAATCGCAGTTTTCTACTTTCTCTAAACGACGCTGCTGTCCATCTCCCTGCATTTATTTCCTCTGGTACCTCTCACGACACCCATAGGCCCATATTGAGTAGAGGATATTCTGACACCGCCACTACATAAATAAACTACGGGTAAAAGATAATTTTTATCCGTAGTTTATTTATGTAGTTAATTTAAATACAAGCATAAGACAAGGCAGCGGCATCCATGTTGCGAGACGTCCTCCACAGCGTTTGTTGATCTGTCTGCAAAGGTAGATTAGGGTACATCCCTACAAAGGAAGCGAAATTTTGCGGGTTGATATTAATCATATATCAATCAATAAGGTATATTGGTAATACTAGCTCTTCCCCACGACTTCGTCCACGTGGAATTAAATGGGTTTTAATTTTTTAACGAGAGCCGTGGTAGCTGAGGTGGCTAGCGCTCGCTGTAAATTTCACATTACGCGAGCAACCCGGGTTCCTCCCCGCCGGCACCACGTGCATTATGATTGTCTGAATTACCACGAGCTCGGTGGTGAAAGAAAATATAGTGAGGAAACCTGCATGTTTGAGAAATAAGAAAAAAAATATTTCGAAGACATGTGAAATTCGCCAATATGCATTGGAGCAGCACAGCAGACACTACCTTGCCCTAAAATACTCTCAGAAATGAGCGGAGACCTGCGCCCAGCAGTGGGACGTATATAGGCTGTAGCTTTTTTTTCTTTAGCGCGATATCATAATTTTTTTCTAAAATAAAAGTAACTTAAGTTACTCCTAATGACGTCAACTATCTGCCAGTGAAAGTTCCCATCGAAATCGATCAAGCTGTTTCGGAGATTATCCGGAACAAACGGACAGACAGAGTTTTTAAAAATTGTTTTTTGTTATAAGTACCGTGTATGTATACTTTCATTGAAATTACAAACAGATCCTTCAATTTTATTTATTTGTATAGATAAATAAGGTATAATACAAGGTCAATCGATGGACTCAACTCGGCTGGGTAGCTTTCGGGGAATTACGACATATCTTCTCGTCAGGTATACTTCAAAAAATGAAGACAAGACTATACAATTAGTGTGTTTTGACGTGGGGTCCTTCACTTTTGGCCGTATGAGGAAGCTCAAAATCGCTCAGCGAGCTATAGAGGGCTATGGCTCGGGGTTTCTCTATGTTAGACGAGGGGTGAAAAGCTTTGAGCCTAAGTAGCTTCAAGTGTCATTATTGTCTCGCGCTGTATATTATTAATTTTTGAATGCCCTCTATAGTATACATACGTTTAGGTAGAGTCGTTAGAGTTTCAAATCATTAGCATCATTACGCTTCTAGTAATTAATCTGTAAGCATCATCATGTCTCAGTCATCCGAGTATTGTACGAAATTGGAGTACAATGCTGTCATAAAATTCCTCACAAAGAACAAAACGCCTGTGAAAATATTTAAAGAGATGTTGACGGTTTACAGAGAGTCTGGACCTTCATCTGCCACCGTAAAACCTTGGAGCCGAGAATCAAAGCATGACAGGGAGTTGCTAAAAGATGAACCCGGGTCAGGGCGACCAAACACTGCTGTTAACGAAAAAAAAAATTGAAAAAGAAAATAAACTTGTCCTAGAAGATCGGTGAATCAAGTTGTGGCATATAGCTGAAACCATAGGCATTAGCATGGATCAGTAATATTTTGCATACTCATTTGCACGCGTAAAAGGTGAGTGGCAAATTGGACACTGGACAAGCAACGTCGAGCCACAAATTGGCAGAAGTTTTTGGACATCTGTGGGTGGCGATAATCCTGACGATGTTTTTTCTCGCATTGTCACTGTTGATGAAATATGGACTAGGCAGTACAATACAAAGTCAAAGCAAGAGTCAATGCAGTGTATTGAAAAGGGAAAAAAGTCGCCACAGAAATACAAAGTGGAACGATCAGCATTAAGTTCATTGCCACTGTTTTTTGGGACTGTGAAGGAATTTTTATATTGAATAGAATATCTAAGAATTGTAAAACAAACGGGAACTATTACGCTACATTTTTGACGAAAGTGCGTCAAGTGGTTGTCAAAAAAAGAATGGGCAGACTGGTGAAATATAGCTAGAGGAATCGACAACCGATGAGAAAGAAAGGTTCTCGAGCGGCATCCTCATAGCGGTAAGGGAAGCGCAGGGTGGCCCTCCGTGGATGGAGTGACGATCTGGTAAGATACGATTCAGGAACGTGCTGTTCAGCAGTAGACTTGTGAAGGGCTGTAATGATGATGTTAATGAATTCATCAATGTGTTTATAACACTTTGTCTACTCAAACATCGATATTCAAAGTACATTACACAAAATCGATTAGCCTGTACAGCCAACTATTAGAGAATCGATTGAATCTCTAATTATTCATACACCAAGAGGTTATTTACAAGTCGAGCAGCAATTTCAGGCGGCTTAATGGGAAGTCTCGTTAATTATACAAAATGTCAGCACTGTAATGACTACTTGGTTCATAAATATTCAATAGTCGATCGGTCGTCGGGCTTGATGTCGTAACGCCTGGAGACGGGCAGAAATATAAATCGAACCTAGGTCAGGTTCGATATCTGTTTAATCTCTTAATATTTTGACTAACATAATATATAGTCATCCAGACCGAATTTCGGTCACGATCACGGTCGGCTAAACACAGCGGAATTTAGCCATCTGCGTAGGACAGAGTTATAGCGTCCGAGTGTATGCGCAAGCACAGGTGCATTCTCTGTTCCCTGGCTTTTATAGTCCGGTAGAACGGTAGTCCGACACGACCGAAAAGAGATCAGACTCAGAAGCTACGGTTTTACGTGCTTTCCGAGGCACGGGGATGAAACACCGTCAACTTCTTGGCTCCGGGCTGCAAAAACCTTGTAACAGATTTTAGCCCAATCCTGGATTCGAACTAAGAACCTCAAGATTAGGAACAGCATTTACGACTACTAGATCAACGAGGCAGCCAGCAGTGACCAACCAGTTCAAGTGACGTCGAAACCA
The DNA here is from genome assembly GCA_018247895.1 of Parnassius honrathi. NCBI lineage: Eukaryota > Metazoa > Arthropoda > Insecta > Lepidoptera > Papilionidae > Parnassius > Parnassius honrathi. Next base: position 8,094 of record DWHP01006568.1, on the reverse strand, counting down.
TGCTCAACTACTTAATTCGCACTCACGATGCACATATTTTGCTTCTTTCTGCTGACCCCTCCCCCTCCTCCTAGTTGACAAGCATGTGAGATTATCTAGGCATGAGAATACGCAACACGTTTTGCAGATATATATAAAAAAAATTACACGTTTTTTCCCAAACTGTCTTAACTGTCTTTTCTTAAGCTTACTTGATTATCGACTTGTAAAACTGAGTTATTTGCCGTTACGTGTGTTAATGGTCAAGAATTAGTCCAATTATTAAATAAAAGAAACAAAAATGTCAAAGAAACTGTTTTCAAATATCAGTGAGCACGAATAATAAGCATAAAAGTTCAAAAATCGGAAGCGCAGTATTTATAAACGACGTACGCAACCGCAAGTGCAGTTGAAATTTCTCATAAGTGAACTAATGCGATAAATGTCAAGGAAGGAGGTTTTATTGTAAACTGACAAACAAGAACACAGTCCACCTGATGGTAAATGCCGCAGCTCGTAGACACCATAGACACAACAATTAAATCTATAGGCCAACTCAATCAGATATATCGCATAACTAATTCGTACCCGTGGAATTTATTACTATTGAATTACATAGGTTTCAATTTTTGGTACGGAACCCTAATTCTTATATTTTTCGAAAATAAATGTAGCTTTAGTTAGTCCTTATATCTTTAGTTATCTGCCAGTGAAAACCCATTCAAAATCAGTCCAGCCATTTCTGAGATTAGCCGGAGTAAACAAACAGACAGATAATTATTTTGACATTACACAAACAATTCAATTTTTATAACATACATATTTAAATTAAACTGTTGGCAAATGAGCAGACGAAACAATTTAAGATGCGATGTGCGATGCGTAACCCTCAGATGAAATGCCTCGTTTCTACGAAATCTATTTGCAACTTTCTTGTGTGTGAAACGTACTTTTATAGGAAAACTAAAAAAGAAAACTTGACTTGGGTCCACCTTCATCTGGGTACGATTTTTTTTTGACCGCTATTACATAGCGATGACAATGATGAAGAACAAAACAGTACAATGGAGTTATAATCTCGCTGCAAAATATGCAACTAAATACGTCATTAGCGCAGATAGTAATTAAATTGTATAGGTTTATTTAGTTTTTTATAGAATAAGGGTGACAAACGAGCACACAGTGCACCTGAGTGTAAATAGATAAATAATCAAAATTCAGATGTGGTCACCCCTGAGGAGTAAGATGGAATGCCTCGTTTCCGGTAAAAAGGGTCCGGTCTACACTTACCATAGGAAACATACCAGCAATTGAGCTACTACTTTACTTTACTATTCTGTAAGAGCTGGCTCCTTCTGCGATTGAGCTAACCCGTTTGTGCTATAACGTCATTAAAACAATGTAATTTATAAGATACTTGGATTTGATGTACTTACGTATAAAATTTGCCGATTTCAAGAAGAAATATGTCCTAAATTGACATCGTCGTAATCAACAATAACCGTAAACTGTACCACACTTAAAATTTTTGGTTACATATAAGAACATTTTGTAAGTAAAATGTCAGGTTTATGGATTATCTATTCGAAGAATCCATCATCAATCTATCCAGAATAATCTAAAGGCAAAAAAGCAACGGCTGCTTTGAAAATCAACACAAACAGGTTTAATACAAAAATGTCCATACCGCCCCCACTAAAGTTATAACGATAACTGTGGACTTGGCATTTGGCGTAAACGCTCTGCGGTGCGGTGGACGAAATGGCCCAATTTGCGGTCGTGGCGCCACTCGGGAACGCTGACATTAGCACAGGTTCACCGCTTCACTTCGAATTGTTTTCGACTGCGCACGCGTTCAATTCTAACGTGATTTCACTCTTATTGTGCGGGTTACACAACGAAGGGACAGTTGGGCGGATAATTGGTCGCAGTTTGGCCTTTTGCGGTTATTATGACGCCGATTATCTTTTTTTTTATAGAAAAGGGCAAACGAGCATACGACTCACCTGATGGTAAATAAAAAGTAGTAGTTTTAGCACGAAGTTCGGCTTTAAGTGTTTAAAACAATAGATTTAACTAAAATAATATTACAATTCAAAATGTCAATTTTCTATCACGTTTCGTGAGCTATAATTTAAAGTTCGAAATCACTAATTCATCGGGTAGTTAGCTTATAATCGATTGCTAAACTTGTATTGAACAATTAAGACACGTAAGAAAGTGAGTTGATATTGCATTGTCTTCCAGTTCTGAGCTATGTTTAAAGTTTCATGTCTCCAGCTCGAAAGCCATATAATATAAACCTGGTAAAGAGAGGTGACAGTGGTTTCCTCCGATTTATCATAAAAGTACGAGTAAGGTCAAGTTAAGCATTAACAACTCATAATAAAGTATTTAGAGTAGTTACACACGTGAAGTGTACACGTACGGATCGGCTCGATCAGAGCAGAACCCACGCTCTCACAGAATACCAGCGTAAATAACAGCTTATTGCCGCCGTGTTTCGTATGGTGAGTGTAGAGAACCGCAGACCCTTTTTGCTGGTGACGAGTCATTTTAGTACTCAGGGGTGACAATGCACCTTCTTTTGATTCTTAATTGAGGATTAAATGTGGGTGTTTATGGGTCACAGCATCCACTTACCATCAGGTCCACTTGGAGAATAAGGGTGACAAACGAGCACACAGTGGACTGTGTGCTCGTTTGTCACCCTTATTCTATTTAAAAAAAACTACCCTAAAGTTCAATTACAGTAATACACAACGTGCAGGTTAGCTCGGTATTTGGAGCAGTTAACGATTTCTTATGTTTACGCAAAAATTACACGTTGAAACGAGTTTTTACTGATTTTATCGTGTTGTATTAATTTAATATGATTGCACTCGAAACGTCCGAAATATTAATTAATATTTCGTATAATATTTCCGACGTTACGATAACATTCCAAAAAAATTAAATGTAAAAATAAGTTACTAAAATGCCACAAAATCCTTACAAAAAGTTTAATTTAATTTGTACAAGTTTTTATTTTATTCGAGATGCCATTATACCCTTTTTTTCTCTATCATCGGCTCTTAAAACTCCACTGCTGGACAAGCGCCTATTTCGTTGTTCAAGGGTGGATGATCTACGAAGGTCCTCCTTCCTCCTGGAATTGCCCTTAATCATCATCTTGGATCCATTAATCCCCAATACTCCTTTAAAAACGCCAAATCCTTAATCCGTGTAGATTGAAGAATGCATTGCCAGATACGTCGCCCCATTGACGTTGCTCTTCGTCTCCTAGGTCGTGGTATCTTTCTAGAATCTCCCATAGCCGCCTCTTACGATAGCCACGACTTGAATGAAGAAATCACACCCATACATATAAGCCTTACAGCCTAATAAAAGCTACGGCTCAACACGGGCCTCCCCATTAGTTTGACGCATAGGAGGATATTTGCCATAGCTGCCATGCTTGGCAAGCGGGTTGGCAACCGCAGTTTTTTAATTTTAGTCGTTGTTGGGTACGCTGCTGCTTTTCTGCTGATTTGTTTCTCTCTGTCACCTCTTACCCGCGGGATAATGTGGGTTACTAAATATTCTTATATCTCTATTGTACAGTACATAATATACTTTATTCACCGCAAAATAAAGTTGTAAATCGTTCGTTGAAATATAAGAAAAAAAAAATTAAGAACTGCGTTGGTGTTCAGGTACGTGGCAAATGGAAGTTTGTAGTCTCTGCCTACCCTCTGGGTGACAGGCGTAAGTGCTTATGTATTATGTAAATTGAGGACTATTCAGCTGTATGAGCTAGTGCACTACGTAAACGCGTAAACCGATTGAGGTAAGTGTCCGAAACCAGCGCTAATTAGTAGTTGTATCGTACGCATTCACTGGCCGCGCCGATTGCTCGCGTAATCGCCGTAATTCGGTGTAATTCGTGTAATCAGAGCATGCGGTAGACTGCCCCGGGGCGGCCGCGACCAATGACGTGCTAATGACCAGGTTTACGGCACCGCCGTGCACGTGACCCGGGTAACGATTCCAAAACGGTTCCTTAAAAGCTCCCGCAAAGATTGGAGTAATTTGTTAAGCAGAATTGCTGAAGCGAAACTGAGCTCGAAGGAAAATTATCTGTATTAATATCATCGCACATAACGTAATGCGTCCATATTGTATACGGACGCAGGAAGTGCATCGAATATTAATTCTTAATCAGGGTATGTATTACATGCATGTATAACGCAAAATCCGTGTCTGTCGGTAATTACGAGAGTGGAGGGGCGTTGGGACGGTGGGGGGCGGAGCTGTAATCAATGTAATCGTCGCAATTACAGTAACACATCCGGTCGCGTCTACAGTTAATGACCGCTAATGCCCACTCATAATGGTACGATATTGACTAGTATATAAAGAATGTTGTGCCTTTTGCTGGCGTGAGAAAAGTCCTTCGCTCACGACTGTACTTACCTACGTAGAATTGAGAATTAGAAAAATAAATAAGCGTATTCATTTTTCGAGTTCTCAACCATCGATTTGAATCTCTACTGCCAACAACTAATGAGACTCAAGCAAGAAATAGAGATAAAACTGGACTGGCTGGAATTGATTAACAGAAAAGAAGTGGTCTTTCATCATGATAACGCCAGAACACACACATATTTGGCCACTCAGGAAAAATTGTGAGAGCTTGGTTGGGCAACTGTTATTGTATCCTCTATGCCCTGACCTTGCAACCTCAAATTTTCATTTGGATTCGTAGTCCTTTCCCGGTTGATCCGAGCCATTCGTACTAGAACCATAATACAATTGTAGCGCGGCTGTACGACGCATACTCACTTATGAGATATTATCTTTTATTACTTTCTTTTTAAACGAAAAACCGTTATTAAAGTTTAATTAGGATACTGGCCGTCATATAAAGCCCTTGTAAACTGTACAGGTGTTCCGTTATACATCCTATATCTAAAATAGATATCGCATGACCAGTGCATGGGACTTGTACGCCAAGTCGCCCGTATATGGCGTGGCCCGCTGCGTTTGCAAATTGCTACAATCCTTTGTCTTCTTATGCCATCTGGTACTACACAGATACCTACCAGATATCAAATATGGCCAGCCAGATAACGATCTTAGGAGGAAGCCAAGGTAGTCTGTAAAATAGATAGAGATGCCTATTTAAATTTAAGCACTGTATTTATGGAATTCGAATTGTATAATAAATAGAATTTGTACCAGTGTAACAGAAGCAGTTAAGAAGCAGACGCAAAATCGGAAACCTTTGATAGAGGTCAGTCAGTAAATGTGTAATGAGATATTAGTATGTAGTAGTAAATAGTACAGTTTTTTTTTGGAGTTTTTGGCCTGGTATCTAGACCTTTAGGCCAAATCGTACAGTAAATTAAGAAGGTATTGCCATTGTAATAAATGTAGAATTAATATATTAAACAGCGACGTTAACGGCGCTTTAAACGTATATATTTAATAAAATTCTCGAAATCAAAGAAACTTACGCCTGATACCCAGCAATATATCACCAAGACCGGTAGTTAACAAATATTTTCACAACTGAATTCGTCAAGCAAACGGACGCGTCAATCTAATTCCTTGTTACGAAAGGAGATTAGTTTTAAAACATTTTTTTACAACCCCTCATAAATCAGTGTTTGAGAAAACAATCGAGCTCTTTGTAATCGTATAGGCTATTAAATTTCTGGATGTAAAAACGTCTCGGGTAAGCAGACGCGCGTGCTTGACTGCGCGTTCTTTTGTTTTTTCGAGTGGCCATTTTTGGTGGCGCGACTAGGCGCCGTCTGCTTAAGACGTAATGTCGGAATGATTTACGGCGCATCCTTTCGGCGTTAATCGACATTATTTGCAGTTCACGCGCCTGTTTGAAATAGAAGTGATTTATTATCTGTCTACGAACGTGTGACATCGAAATTTGTAAGTAACGGTCACTAAATCATAGTCGTTTTCCGTGTTTACATCCTTGCTGAATGGCAGTAAATATCTTTTTCGTTTCAATGTGGCAAGTTCAAAATTATATTTTTCATACTGGCAACACTAAATATTTTTATAAATTATGCAATGTACTACTAATTTGTGCGAGAAATTAATAAAGGTTTATTACTCAAAACTTATATAAGTAGCTTAAAATAATTTCCAGATGAACGATATGATGAAAAAGGTAACTTTTTTAATATGGTAACAAAATTATCATAATTAGGAAAACGCAAAAAATTTAAATACAGACTGTCAAAATTAGTTAGTTCAAGCAGGAACAGCAGAAATGTTTACAAGTAAAAGATCAAATGTAAATTACATTTTGTAAGTAGGAAAGCATAGCTCGCGACATGTTTGCCCGTAGTTTAGGATCCCATGTGGGGCATTACGCCCAAGACGAGTATGGTCATTAGGCGGCGATATTAGCTATTAACCCCGCCCCGGCGCGCATAAGTTACAGCGTCTCGCACGTAGTGTACCAGGGAGCCAGCGGTGCATTGGCGCCCATTTGTCTTCCAACAGAAGGTAACTAGAGCCAGGTAATTTCGGTTAGGTCGAATCGATTATGTAAGCGATTAGAATTAAATCGATTCAGGATAATAGAACTATATTTTACACGTACTTTATGGTGAAGTACCTTTATATTTTAATATATTACAATATTTATTTTCAAATTGTTCAAAAATATTCATTGCTTAAGTTTTGTTACATCTTTAAATGAAATTAATATTTTTAAAAATAAAATATATCATTTTTGTTCATCATACCAGTTTTGGCAACTTTAGCTAAACATTAAGTCCTAAAATGGTAATTATACATGGATATTTTAATATATTAACACCTTATCATGTCGTTATATGTTTATTCTGTCTTAACCGTTTTCGCTCAGTGTACTCAATGAAGTTTCCCAAATTAAAGTGACTCCGGGACATCTGTATCGTTGTAAGACATCGTCTCAACGAGCAACAAACACCGAATCAGGGATATATTATCGTTCTTAACACGCGGCAATAAGGTCGTCAAAGGTCCTCATAAAATTTGTCACTGTCATAAACTCAACAAGTGAGCTGAGGCCGCTTTACGAGGCCGTAAACGTCGGCCGCTTGACGTCTCACTAATACGTCATAAAGTGGATCCTCTCCGATAGATCTTGGGCTTGTTATGGCGGTCTGTGACTGTTTATTGTGTTCGTCTAGTATGTTGACAAGTGTTAAGGAATGCTCCCTTTGTAAATATTCACTGTAGTTGAAGTTATTGTAAAAAATAAGTTTTAAATTGCAACTATCAGCGTCTAATATAAATATCAGTCGATATTAATAAATTCAGCAATCCTAAGTTAGAAATTTTACTGGCAAAATACTTTCTCCTCGTTTATTTTGTATTCGCAAAAATATGTCACTTCTACAGTTAAGGCAAATCGAACGACAACTCTTATGTTAAAACTCATCAAACTGTTTCGGCTACACAGCGTGCCAAAGAAATATATATGTTACCGTAGCCGGCTAATACAAGGTGTAGTCGACTGCGGTACATGTATCATACGTAATTTATAAATCAAGTAAAGGCCTGCGGGTTAACTACACCCTAACCTACCGTCATTTGTTAGTTTTTCCGATTTTTATTTACAAATTTAACAGTACACCTAAATTTAACCAACTACTTACCGCCCTAGTTCTAGCCGGTTAGAACTAGGTGGAACCGCACTTCGGCTTTTATCTGTAACATATACATACATACCTACACACATAGGTACTCTTGAAAAAAATTACGCCCCTTCTGAGGCAGTCTTTCTGTTTGATTCTTTCTTTTTTTATAGGATAGGGTGACAAACGAGCACACAGTCCACCTGATGGTAACTGGTCACTGTGGCCCGTAGACATCTACATCTATCCTCGATTACGAATCAAAATGCAGATACGTTGTCACTCGTGAAGACTAAGATGGAATACCTCGTTTTCAGTAAAAAGGGTCTCCGGTTCTCTACACTCACGACACGAAACACAACAGCATTACTACTATCTCACGCTGGTATTCTGTGAGAGCGTGTTCCTTTCCCGGTCGAGCCGACCCATTCGTGCTACAACTATACTACTAATATAACTGCAGCATGGCTCTACCACGTAT
>DWHP01006567.1:0-11354 GCA_018247895.1 Parnassius honrathi | reverse complement strand
GTAAGAGGACTGAGAACGAAATTAGACGAATTCTGGGTGGCCGTTGCTAGCTCGAGTTCCGATTTGTTTGCAATTACGGAAACCGGCTTTAGTGAATCTATTCAAGACTGAAGTTATTCCACCTGGATACAAAATGTTAAGATGCGATCGCGTAGACGGGCGGAAACAGGCGGCGCTTGTCTTGTAGCCACCGCGCTGCGAACAGCAGTTTGTACCTATATCGAGTGACGTCAACATAGATTGTCGCGTGTTTGAACTGGTTTGTGCTAGGGTATATTTAGGAGAAAGATTTATATTTTTTATATGTGTTGTTTACATTCGACCAGGTAGTTATGATAACGAATGTATGTTATTATTTAGAATAATCGAGCAGTGTTGTAGTAAATACAGTAAAGTCATAGTATTAGGAGATTTTAATTTATATTCATGCTCCACTGCTATACGTAATTACTACGAATATTTTGTAACATACTGTCAATTTTCTCAGAGCAATAGAATAGGTAATTGTAATGAACGACAGTTGGATTTAGTGTTAAGTACATTTGATGGTGAGGAATCGGTGAGGGTGTGTGCGGCTGATTTGGAGCTTGTGCCAGTGGATGCGCACCATCCCCCGCTTGAGGTAACAGTGTGGTTGCAATCCGTCGCAGACGAAATCTCTTCTGCGCAGGGCCCCATTGATAGCGAATTCTACGAGAGAACTGCTTGGAAGTTTAACAATGCTAACTTTCTTCTCTTGTATAAAACTATAGAGGAAATAGACTGGTCTCCAATATATGATCTAGATTTAAAAGCAAGCCTTGATTTTTTTTATTGTACTATAAATAATATATTAGATAATTGCGTACCTAGGAAAAAATAAGTAAGGTAAGGTCGAAGTATATTTATCCCGAATGGTACACAACTGAGATAATACGCTGAGATAATAAGAGGTATAAGATGAGTAAGTCACAAAACGATTATGAGCTATTTTCTCAGTGTCGAGCCAGAGTTAAGAAAATGGTAAAACTCGCGCGGGAACAACATCAGCGTCGCGTCCAAACCCATCTCGCAGAAGATCCAAAAGCTTTTTGGAATTACATACGGTCCAAAAGAACCAGGGACTGCCGTTTCGTATTAACTAAGCCGTTAATGTACATATATTCCAAATGCCTGGACAGTGCTATTTTCCCAGATAGATGGAAAACCACACGGGTCATTCCTGTTCCAAAAGGAAAAGTATGATCGCAGGTACATGAATATCGACCTGTGGCCGTGCTTTCATCAGCAGCTGAAGTGTTAGTGTCGACCATGTATGACAAAATATTCGTGCAGGTGAATCAGCAGCTCTCGGAAGCGCAGCATGGGTTTCGGCCAATGAACAGTATTATTAGCAACCTTCTTAGCTACATGGCTGAAGTTGTGCCCGCAGTGGATAGGGGGAGGGGGCAAGTCGACGCTGCCCACTTTGACTTTAAAAAAGCATTTGACTTAGTGAATAACGACGTCTTGTTAAAAAAGTTAGCGGTAGTTGGCTTCACTCCACATTTATTAAAATTATTTTCCAGCTACATGACAGGTAGAAAGCAGTATGTAGAATATGCCGGCTACACATCGGACCCATATATTACAAAATCTGGAGTAATCCAGGGCAGTAATTTAGGGCCACTTCAGTTTTTATTACTGGTTAACGATTTACCGGAGGTAGTTAAGGAATCTAGGTGCCTTCTTTTTACTGATGACCTCAAGTTGTATCATGTCGTAGAAACATTGTCAGACTGTGAAAAGCTACAACATGACGTAAACGGAGTAGTGGCATGGAACAATAATAACCGTTTGCAGTTTAACACCTCCAAGTGTGTTACCATTTCATTTACTAGAAGACGCACGCCCATTGAATATAAGTACGAAGTCGATGGTTCGCCAATGGTAAGAGTTAAAGAAGTCAAAGATCTAGGCATTCGGCTAAATAGTAAATTATCGTTTAGGGAACACATTCTTTATTGCTGCAAAACAGCGTATAGAAACTTGGGCTTCATTCTTCGTTGTACAATACACTGGTAGGAAGTAATCTGGAGTGTAACGCCGTAATATGGTCGCCACATGAAAAAAGGTATGGCACAATGCTAGAACGTGTGCAAAATAAATTTATCAGATACCTTTATATGCGCTATTATGGGTCTACCCTACGTACCCATTAATGTACCCAACCTTATTTAATCTGGGTATGGTTAGCTACAACGAGTTGAGGGTAAGACGAGACCTCGCATTCGCTTTATATATTTTTAAAGTGCTTAGAGGAAAAATATATAATAGTGACATATTGGGGCGGATTGGGCTGCGTGTTCCAGACGGGTACGTATGGAAACGGCGGAGGCCGCGGCTGCTCTCCGAGCCGCGCGCCCGCTCCAACTTACTAGATAAAGCACCTTTAACGCGAACGTTACTTAATAGAATTCTTAATAGAATGGCTGAAGACATTGGCCTATTCTGTTGCTCCTTGTGTGAATTTACTAGAGTAGGATTGTTTAATTTTACATACATTTAATTTTTAGTTAATTTCTTCATTTTTGTTATGCATAAAAAGAACTACACTGTCGCATTAGGTTATTCATGTCGTGATAGTTGTTAGTTCCAATAAATAAATAAAAATAAAATAAATAAAAATAAATTTGGCACCGCTGAAAGGACTGTAGCACCGCCCAAATTTCGACGGAATCAAAAGCTTTCTCGTAGTTCACATACGCAAAGCAAAGTGGCAAATTGTACTCTTCGGTCTTCTGCACAATTTGCCGAAGAGTATGTATATGGTCTATGGTACTAAAGCCTTTTCGCAAACCGACTTGGTCAAGAAGTTGGAAGTTGTCAAGTCTGAGTGCGAGACGATTCGTAATGACACTCGAAAACAGCTATAACGGTGCATCTAAATACACCCCTGAAAATAATTATTATTAATTTATCTTAAACAAATATATTCTAATTTTAAAATAAAACAAATAAATTATTACATATTATTAATTAGAATATTATCCTACAGAACCTTAAAATATGTAATAGTTTAATCCGCACACCGTTAAACCGTTGCTCACCGAACTCTAAATCGGAAGTATGTCCTCGGACAATTCGGAGACGCACACGAGTCCTCGTTCAGGCTATTCCTCGTTCATTTCTACCTAAAACTGCTTGAAGTTCGAAACGCGCGTGAACTTGCGTACCTACATTCAAAATTTGAAATATTCAAAGTACAATTGATCTCGCTGAGGTGAGTTCTTATTTATTTTAACATTAGTAAGCATTGTAACCCTTCCGCTTAATTCTTATCTTTTCTATTGGGGCTGCTTAGTACTGATGAATTTTTACTTCGTAGAAGGGGCGCTGAACTTGACAAGGGCGTATAGAGTTTTTTTTTGTTTCCATTTCCATTTGAAGTTTCCCTAACGCTGGCTTCCGTCTGGGATCCCAGTATTCACTTACTTACTAAGCCTTTACTTACTGCCGTGCTGTGTGCTAATTGACTTTGGCCTACTATCCTGTCGACGGCCGTCATCACCGTCGGATCTGGATTATCATGGGCTCCGTTCGCCAGCTGGCTACCTGCGACCCTCAAAAACTTCGGCCAGCCTATGTCAAGCCAGTGATGCCCTCCTAAAACCTAAATTGTATATGTGCGGAAGTAAGATAAATAAAATATTTTACTATAAATATTGACTATTTTCATGAACCCAACTACCTTCTGAACCAACCTAACGGTACACAGCGCGTAGACGTGGCTCAAATCGGTCGGTAATTCTTCAAGAGAGCGTGGTCGCCTGCCTTAAAGAACAAGACTACTGCACATTTGCTCCATGGCTCCGGAGTAGTTTCACCATGGTGGAGGGAATTAAAAAGCTTCTGAAAGACTTCAAGTAAGGGTTTTCCACTCGCTTTCAGAAGTTTCGCTCGTCCATCCTTGCTTGGGGCCCTGTCGTTTTTAAGGTACGGTAAACAGAGCAAGAAATAAGAGACATAAAACATTTAAATAAATGCGTTATATTACTAGTCTTTACAAGCCTTTCACATTTTTCCTCAATATACTACTCCATCGTAGACCGTTACGATTACCGTTTCCATTACACCCCGTTAAAGTCCACTTCTGAACATAGATGGGCCACTCCCATAGATTTTCACATAAGGGGGATATTATCCACAGTTGCAACCGCAGTTTGTCGTTATTAGGAGGGCGGTGCTGCCCATCTCCAGATTTGTTTTCTTCTGTTGCCTCTTACGACACCGACAGGATGATATGGGCTAGGGGATATTCTTACATCATCACAGCGCAATATACACCATGGAGTATGTGGTTTATTAGTTGGTGCCGGAGGGGTCAAACGCAAGTTCCTTGCGTCACAGTACGCAATATTACGTCGACTACTTAGCTCCTGAGCTACCTGAGCAATTTTAAAATAAATTCATGTAATTTTCAACTCTATTAATTAATTATTATTAGTTTTTATTACTGTATAAAAATACTAGCAATGAACATTACTAATATTCCCATTATCTACTCCTGGTAAGTTTAAAATGCTTGGGTTGGAAGTGGTTCACGACCTTTTAAGTTTGCGGTCCACATTGTTTGCGCACACTTTTGTTTGCGGTATCTCTTTAAACAAGGTCTAATAATTAAAACTTTGAAGCTATTTAAAACTTATAATGTGTTCTATTTCACTTATTATTTGAGTGTGTTAACATAATCCTCAATAATTTCTAACCTCTAACCCTTGATAGTGGATACGGAGAGCTTCTTCGGCTAAAAATGAAATCTTTATTATCTCACAAAGAACTTATTCCGTCCCCTGTAAATCGATGAGGGGATCGCTTCGGAAATGCCTTGTTAAAAGGGATAAACGTTTTCCGCGCGAACGCTTTTGCGCTACGATTGTTAAGACCAGATGGTTAAATGGCGGCAATATTTACCTATAAACGCATATACCTTATTACATTCGCGATCTTTACTTTATCATATATATAATTTATAACATATTTTCTATCATTAAGTACCTATTTTAAAAGTTTTTTTTTGCGTATTTTTGTTACATAAGTGGCCTCGAGTTGATCACTCCAACAAGATAGACAGGCTCACGCTAAAATTGAGTTGTTGCACTATGCGGCCTCTGCGGTTCTACGGCCCAGATAAAGTTTCGATGAGCACGGTAACTCTTCGTTATGATTATGCGCGTTTTGTGTTTCGGCATGTCTTGCGAATATGCTATCAGTGATGGTTGGTGATAAGTCTAGAATATGGAAAAAATGCGTGACTCATCACTGCTGGCCATAAGAGGAAGCTTTAAGTCCTCAGCGAGTTTTTTCTCTGCATGATAAAATAATAAGACGTTACACAGATTTAAAAAAAAAGTTTTGTAGAAGGGAAATAAATTTGCGAATTCAAATTCAAATTGCCATAAATGGGGTAAGTACTAAAGACATCTTAATAATATCTCAGTTATTCAATAATATCTAGTGTTACATACTAAAAAGCAATTAAATAAATACGAGTTTTTGTAAAGATACCTTAAAGATCTTAGGTGCATACTATGGTTCTATATATCTTAGTCGTAGATATTTAAGGCATTCAATGAATGAGCGACGGTAGCAATTTATAAGAGCAGACAAATGTTAATAAATGTGGGTTTACCGGTAAAGGTGATATAATCGTACTGAGGCTAAATTTGTAAAACATATAAAAAACAAATTTTAATTACACACAGAACACTATTAAAATTTGTTTTTTATAAGACAGCCAAGTCATTGCATTAAAACAGACGGTTTACAAAAAAATTAAAATGTCATAGAGCGTAATTAATAGCGAAAGTGGTAAAGTCATTTCTCTCAATTCCAACTACGAATACTGATCAAATCTGTGAGTGAAACATGCATACAAACGTTTTGAGATTAGGTAGATTAGTTTACGGAAATCTTAGATTTGCAAATAGCATTGTTGGCATACTTAAATAACTTAAGCTGAAAACCTTTTTACAATAACTATTAGGTATTCACATTTCATGCCATACATGTACAAAATTGTGTGCTTATATTTCGGAAGCAATATACTAAAAATAAATTGAATAAAGTACCTACATATTGAATAAAACAAGAACACATATTGAAATTATTTATGCTTTTACCACTGGTTCGGGAATAATTTCTGTCCTGGGTTAAATCTCCAAAAAAACCCAAAGGAACTTTTTTTAAAACATTAATTTACAATAATATGTTTTGTCAAAAACCACTCGACTGAGAGTAATCTTCTTGCATATGCCGAATTTCTGTTTGATGATATAGACAATCGCCTTCAAATCAACACTGTTTATGCAAACTTTTGCAAGACTTTCGATAAGGTGAATCACGAAAGTCCCGTACGAAAAATTGTTTATAACGTATACGCTGCAACTTATTTCGATAGTTTTTTCATCGTACTTCACAAACATATCCTTTTTATTACTGAACATTGGCTAAAAGGTTATAATTTAATGTTTAATTTCAGAAATAACTAAGTGGTCAGTTTAATAGAGAAAAAGTTTACGTGGTGGCTCCTTAATATCAGCAGAAAAATCATTACTTTACAAAGAACGTTAGGATATTGTGAGCCTCTCGGTTGAGCGAACTGTAGAAATGGCCGAGCTCGAGCACCTCATTGTTTTAAGTGTTTACGGACCCCCATGCTACTTATGAATATTTTGAAAAGATTGTGAAAGAAGTTTTGCTTAAACTTAGTAAACAGAACAAGACCGTTGTAATATGTGGAAACTTGAACATCAATCTTCATGAAACTTCTTCAATTAGTATTAAGTTTAGTTCATTTTTTAAATAGTATAATCTTGTTAATTTATTTTTGGAACCGAGAATCGTATTGCTGGATCTAGTGCGTGTATAGATAACATCATTCAAAATTTAAGTGCAAATCACTGTGGACAGTGGGTTTCATTGTCTTACTTACACAAAAAACAGAAAAATAAGAAGGTAGTGTTTATTCCAAAAACTGAACATCGTTTGGAGACATTTAGAAGTAACATAGTAAAAGGACTTCCATCACTTACATTTAAAATAGTGCAAATTATTTGTACGGTGCGTTATTTAAAATTATAACCTGTGAATTTAAAAGAATATTTACTTCTAAATCTTTATGTTTAAACAGTCAAGAATTATATAATGTATGGGCGACAGTAGGCATTTATAAAATTAGGCGAAAGTTGTACGAGCTTTATAATGAAAGATATAATGATAGTGTTGTATTTAGAGCGTATGTTAAAAGTTACTCCTAAATATTTAAAAAATACGCTCCACGGCTAAGGCTTTACATTTAAGCAACAAAATTAAAACTGCATCCAATAAAGTTAAAATGACGTGGAGTATAATTAACAGTGAAACGGACAGGGTCAAACCACGCAACTCGGATTTTCAGCCGAATATTAACAATAATTTAACTCAATGTGATCAGAAGTTGCTACGGCTATTGAGAAACATTTTACAGATGTTTCTTTTTTGACAACAATGTCATTAAATTCATCTTCTACTGTCACCGAATCGTTGCTTAAGCAAAATATAAGAGCTTTTTCAAATACTATTGCCATATATAACGGTCCAAGAGCACGTCTTATCTGACATATTGGAATAGTGTCAGATAAGACTTGCTCTTGGACCGTTACTCACACTTATGTATGACTCCAACGATAATTTGTACAGCTGCCCATAGAACCTCTTAATCTCACTCAAAATCTCAGCTTTGACAGTTGGCACTTTCTGGCAGACAGATATCTGGCAAAGACTTTGGAGCCCTGGTAACGCTCTATCACTTCTTCAATACGAACAGTATTAAAGTTGCGTAAGTACCACAGCATGTATTTGGAAATCTGTCTATTAAGTTGCCTGTATGTTGTCAAATCTGTTGAAAATTGCAGTTTCATTCCATCTAACAGCCATGAGATTAAGAGTGTGATCGGAGAGTCTGTGTTTTTCTTCGGGCGGGTCTAGCAGAATTTAGCTCCGACCGCATGTACAGTTTTCACAAGCTTGGAATTCATATTGTCCACTGCATTGCAATCTTCTAGGCACTGAAAGCGGTTTTGTAACTCGAGCTGAAAGGTTTCGGGATTCTGGATTAGAGCATGTAGGGGACAAAGCGTTGACTTCTCATCTAAACGAGACCTCTCCAACTTAACGTTTAGGTTCAGTGTGCCCCTAACCATTCGGTGATCGCTGCCAGTTTTCACCCCTACGTCATCACAGAACAGTTGCCGTCTAGTCGTCATAATGAAGTCAATCTCATTTTTTGTCGAACCGTCGGGGCTCCACCAGGTCCACTTTCAGTAGGGCCGCTTCTGGAAGAAAGATTTCATCATAAAGAGTCACTCTTTCTCCATGAAGTCTGCCAGCTGCTGGCCCCTTGGGTTCCGTTGCCCTATCCCAAATATCCCCGCTGCCTATTTTTTTCTCTGTTCTTTCTTGTGCCTAGTTTTGCGTTGAAGTCCCCCACCGTATAGGATGTTCTGGAGGAATGCATGGCTATAGAAATATCCTCATAGGTTTCCTCCACCTCCTCATTGGGATGTTCTAATGTTGGTGCGTAAACCTGTATGACCTTCAGCGAATACCGTTTCGTGATTCTGAATATTATGTACGCAACCCTCGTCGATACACTCCCAATCTTTACAACGTTGTTAACGAGACTTGTGGACGATAAATCCAACACCTCCTTGGACCAGATGGTCGCCCTTCCGGTGATAGAACAAGTTGCCGGATTTGGGAATTACCGTGGCCTCCCCCTCTCTTCGGACCTCGGATAACCCTATAATATTCCAGTGCAACTTGTCAATCTCTTCTTCCAGCTTCAGGATCTTCTCGTCAGTCCTCAGGGTGCGTGCGTTATACGTTGCCAGGTTATGTCGTCGTAGGTGGCAACCGAACTTCCAGCAGCTTCTTAGCACCCCCTGCCCCGCCGTTGCTATGGTCGCTACCGTAGCCAGGAACAGCGAGGCCGCCGGGGACTGGAGGCCGTCTACTTGTGTAATTGTTCATAGGGGGTATATTGCCATAGTTGCCACGCTTGGCCACGGATTGGCATCCGCAGTTTTTTTGTTGTTGTACAGTTGCTGTTATCAGGAAGATGCCGCTGCCCACCTCCTGCCTGTCTCCCTCTGTCGCCTTATACGACACCCACGGGAAGACATGGCACAGTGGATATTCTTAACCGCCACTACAGGGCAAAGCACTAGAAGCACTATGGATTGCTCGAAATACAAGAAACCCGATTTAAAATAATAATGACACCAAAAATATAGAACTTTCTAGATTCATCCAAGTAATCCGTCAACCGAAAAGTACTAGACCATTCACGATTACGTAACGTTAAAAATATGTCTCAGGTATGACTTAGGAATATGTCAGTACTTTTGAAAATTTTGTTTGTAAAATATCTACACCGTAAGAAAGCGAGAAGGAATTTTGTGCGACTGTAACTTTTTTAAATACAAACATAATAAGATTGCACGGTGCAACCGTACATTTTAATTTACTTTATCCTTGTGCAGTTGACGTTTTCACCAAACAAACCGGACGCGTTCTACAACATTTTCAATTTTATATCAATATCATTATTCAGTTTAAATAAAATCATTTTTTTCTCTTACATCATCCATCGTTTAAAGCTACATACCAGGTTCTCCGTACATCTTAATGGTCCTTAGAATTCCGTAGCGGGACGTAAAATTCGGGTTTTAGAGACCGGAAAAGTGTTTTCGCTCAGTGACCTATTACGACATAGTGCACTTACGAGCGTGCGTTTTAAGTTCGCGGAATGTGGGGTTCAGGAGTGAAATCCAAATTTATTTTTCCTTTTCAATATGTTCACCTGCTAGCCTAATACATTTTCGGATCTTCCAATTAACTTATAACCTCAAAAAATGATTAGTCTTTGTCGAAAAAATACGCCGAAACCGCTTCCTTCACTTCTTCATCACTTAAAAACTGTTCCCACGAAGTTCTTTCTTTAAGGTTGGAAATAGATAATAATTACTGGGGGCCAGATCAGGACCATAGGGCGGGTGCCATCGCAACATGGCACTTGTGAACGGGCGCGTTGTCGTGCAGGAGAAGGATTCCTTTGGTCAATTTTCCCCTTCTTTTCCCCTTTGTGGCTTCCTTTAATTGTTCTAGGATTGAAGCGTAGTAATTTCCGGTTATAGAGACAACTTTATAATCAATCAACAGGATTCCTTCCGAGTCCCAAAAGACCGTCGCCACGATTTTCCCAGTCGATTGTGCCACCTTACATTTCTTGGGTGGTGGTGTGCTTTTTTTGTGCCACTGCATAGAGTACTGTTTAGACTCAGGTTCATAATGGTGAACTTAAGTTTCGTCACAAGTAACAATTCGAGCCAACACTCCATCTTTATCTTCCATACAAAAGTCCAAAAATGCACGGGAACACTCTACGCGCTGTCGCTTTTGAGGCGGCGTGAGCATTCTAGGCATCCATCTTGCGCTGACTTTAGTCATGCCGAGATTGTCATGAAGAATTTTGAAAATGGTTGTGTCTGATACTCCAACCACTTCTGCGAGCTGTTTTGTCTTTAGGCGGGCATTTTCTAATATTAATTTTTGCGACTTTTTGAATAATTTCCGAAGTGGTCACCTCGATCGGCCTTCTTGGCCGTGGGTCGTCTTCAAGTGACTCTCTGCCTTGTTTTAAAAGGAAATGCGATTTATAAACCATAGTTTTACTTCGACAAGTCTCCTTAAACGGACGACATCTCTTCCAGTATAGTCTGAGCTGATTTTCGACGCTTGGTAAGGAACTTTATAAACGCACGGAACTCGATTTTCTCCATATTTCACAATTTCTTCCCGATTGACTTGTTTGGTTGATGATAATTTAAAGACAAATGATCTAATTACATTAAAACCCGGTATTTATATTAATAATGAGTTCCTCAATTAGCACGTAATTCAGCGACGTCCCTACTTATTACCTACCTACCCATTCCGCGAACTTAAAAACGCACCCTCGTAGTGGCATGTATAGCTTGCTAATAAGTGTGCAGCCTTTTATCGTTATCAATAAGCTCAAACCATCGGTGTGACCAAGCGTCAAGGATCAAGCAGATTCGTGGTATCAGGAGTACCTAAGTCTCCATTGGGTACTCACAACCACTACAGCACATAAGCGCCAAACACTTCAGCACAATCAGCAAACAGCATCATATCAAGTAAGATCTTTCCATTTTAAGATAATTAACAGAACCAGGCGTTACTTTGCGGAAATCTATTATAATAAAGATATTAATTAATTTGCAACCTTCCGCTAATTAAAAATACAATGATGTGTCTTACCTGGATTGAAG
>DWHP01006566.1:0-11354 GCA_018247895.1 Parnassius honrathi | reverse complement strand
ATGTCAAAAACAGCACAAAAGTTCCTTTAACCACTACAAATAACACGCTCGAATCTTCTAGACTATAATACTATAGCTGCCGAGCGCTTTAACGAATTGACGCGACGGAACACGAGGCCGGTTTAGCCGACTACAAAACGACAGGCGTCGCGGAGGCGCTCTCAAAAGGGACTGTCTCAGATTCGCTCGAGCGGCCGCACCCTCTAGAGGAATGCAGTCCGTCCAAACGTTAAACCGGTTTTCAATCGGGCGCAAACACCGGTTCTCTACAGTCACCATACGAAACACAGCAGCATTAAGTTACTATTTCACGCTGGTATATTGTAAGAGCGTGGTCCTTCCCGGTCGAACCGACCCATTCGCCGGCTCCACCACCACCGACTCGGGCTACAACTATATTACTAATATAGCTGCAGCATAGATCTACCACGTATAAATATCATACAAGGTATCATTGATTATCTATTTACCTATTTCTTATTATTCTAATGTTATAGCTTTAGCCCTCACTACTATGCTATCCAATGAGAAAACGACTGACAATAATATATACTAAGGTCGACCACATACATTTTTTTAATTCCGAAATCCGACTCGGGATTCCAAACGCAGCAGAGTTTTCCGTTCGAAGTTTTGCGGAAAAAACGGGATTCCGAAACGATATTCCAAATGTACGTGGCCGTCTTAAGAGGGTAACCATTGCCCGTAAAGCATGTACTAGGCGTAGAATGGATGTGAAAGAAGCTAGAGAAACGTGTCAGGATAGTGGCATGTGCAAGTCCGATGTCTTTGCTCACTCTGGGTGACAGGCATAAGACTTATGTAATGTATGTATAAAAGGTACTATACCATCTATAAATATTCTGCACAAAAACTGTTTCTACTTATGTCCATTACAGACTTTGAAACCATCCAACGATTTTGATGAAATTTTTTGTGTATGTTTGAATGGGCACCTAGACGGTTTATATTCACATTTAGACCCGGTAGATGGCGCTGTTCTCGAGATTCAGAAATCACCCGTGCGTAGCCGAAGCGGATTGCTAGTAATTAATGTTTATATAATAATCAGAGATAATAAGTTACAACAATTCCAACATAAGAAAACTTGAAGAGAATCTAAATTCTGTTTTGATCTGATAGCATCATTACCTTGCCTTTGTTTCTTATTTCAAAACCAACCGCAACCGCGAACGTAATTAACAAATACCTGCCGTCGTGGGATTACATTTTGTAACGAAGTATATTGAAATATCTTCATTACATCTCACAATCATAGAATTATAACATCATTAAAAACATGGTAAAAATATTTTCTTTAAGTTAACTTAAAGCCACAATCGAGCGTACAGTCCACTAGATAATTAGGAAGTGATGTGGCCCATAAACTACTAATCTATCCTGACTTAGCAATCAAAATGCAACGTGTAGTGAGCCCAGAGGGCTAATATGGAATACCTAGTAAGTATAATGAGTATTCCGTTCTTATTACTCTCTATACGGAACGTAACAGCATGTTACTGTTTTACTCTGATTTTCTGTAATTTATTTGAAATTGCCAAATATATATTCTTTAACATAAATGAGAGCTAGTGGAAGCGCTAAAGGGCCGCATTCGCTTCTCGTTGGCACCAATGAAATTGATGTTATTGTTTAAAAATTACAAATTGCAAAGAAAAACCTCATCAGGAAACCTGCATATCTAAAGAATTTTCGTGCCACGTGAAGGTAATGTCACGCACTGGGGTAATACGTCGGACTGAAAATTACTCCATGATCCTTAAAGAAATGAGACTTACTTTACTTTTCAACCGACTTCAAAAAAATGAGGAGGTTCTCAATTCGGTACTGTATTTTTAATGTGTTTTATATGTGTTACATGTGAACTTTTGTTAGAAGAACCGATTTCGATGATTCTTTCTTTGTGTGAATGCTGGTGCTTCTGATGCGGTCCCAAATAAATTTGATTAAGATCTGACCTGTAGTGTTTGAGTAATCCTTAATAATGCGTATTTAATTGAGTTCGACTACGTTGACGATATTCTCATTTTATTTAAATTAAAGTCAGTTGTACAAAATGTTTAATTTTACCACTTGTTTGTAAGTAAATACAAAAATACGATAAAAACATGTTTTTACAGTCTAATATCTGAGTGAGAATATGGCACCGTACTCCTTGATATCGTCGGCGTACCCACGCATGACTGGATTCAAGAAGTTATTACGAATGGGAAAATTGCCATTACGTTGCGCGTAATCTCAGTTTGTCAGGGTCAGTTGGGGAGGGATATTGCTGCTTGGGCCCAATAGGACGCATAATTGTTTTTGCTTCACGTTGGTCTGTCTTTATTTATTTTAAAAACATGGCATCGCTCTTTAAAACTAAACGTAATATATACGCATGTTATAATTTTGATAAAGTTTCGACACGGTTTAACTATACTACATGTAAAAAATATGAAAAAAAAAACAAGGTAATGCGCAGGTTCGTTTTAGCAATTAAAGATGTTCCACGACTAGTTTGTTCCGTGTTTCTTGCTTACACAGTATACGGCTTACTCAATGTCAAAGATGCGATCTCATACTGCTAATCTACGTTCACCAAATCGCCTGATAAGTCTTGAATACGATAATTCTTCCCTAAAATGGGAGAGCGCCAAGTACAGGAATAGGCTGTTATGGGCTAAAGATAATTTCAAGAAAGTATACTACCTCATATCGTCACGTGAGTGTTGTGAGAGGCAACAGAGGGATAAAAACCGGAAGTTGGGTAGTAGCGTCTACCTTATAAGAACTAAAAATAAAAATTTCTCTTGCCATCCTACCTGCCAAGCGCCACGCAACTCTGTCAATATCCCCCCTATGAATAATCTATGTGGGAAGCCTATGTTCAGCAGTGAACTTCAATAGGCTGTAGCTGAAACGGAAGACAAAGAAATACATGATTATTTAAATTTGTTTTTAATTTGTGGCTTGCAGTATCTAACGTCCCGTAGTTATGAAAAATGGATATCGTTTACGGTTATTACACAGGGATGTTCATTTTGTATATCTAATGATGTTAACTGGCATCGAAAACGCTGCGTTTATATTTCAATTCACATTCCGCCCGTATCACATTACTTGGATATTATAAATGACAGTTAAGTGTGTGTAGAGGTGGTTGTAATTAAAAACAATTAAAAACCTTGTTTCGTTTCATTCATATTACTATCGCAATTTTTCTGACCATTCATCATTCGATTTTACGTCAACCGTGAAGCGACGGTGCAAGAATATTCACTACCCATATTGTAGCATGGGCATAGAATACATAATAGTTATGGGTATCGTAAGAGGCAACTATCAGAAGATAGGACATAGAAAACTTTACCAACACCACCTTTTGCACTAATAGCAATGGACTGCATGGCCGTGGACAGTGGTGGTCGCCACTGTGACCGCGAAAGAAAAAGGGAGATCTCCCGCCGGACAAGGTGTTCTGCCCGGGAAGCGACCAACGCTCCTAGTGGTAGTTCGGAGCTATTCTATATATACTGTTTTACTACGGAACTTTGATATCGCGATTTAGGCTTCGATGAGTTTCGCTTGTGGCGCAACGACACGCACTGTAGGCTGTAATGGAATAGAGGATTTTACGAAAATAAAAATGGACTTAAATGACTAAGGGTGGTTTTTGTGGCATTCCTTAGCGGAGTACCAGTTACTCGACTCCACCGAGTCAGTAATTAATTCTTGGGGCGATGTATACACTTTTACAAAAAAATCCCAGAAAATATACAAAGTTTTACATACACAAAGTTCAAAAACTTTATTAAACTAAGTTTGTATGAAAAGGCTTATTATAATATTAAGGAATTTATGGATAACCCCGGGGAAGAGTGATCGCTACCAAGCTATTTCTAATTTGTCTTGTGTTGTTAATTGTAACTTACATGATTTTAAGCTGTTATTTAAAAAAAATAGTCCCGCTGGGTTTTTTGCTGGTTCTTCCCAGGACATAGGTTTTTTTGCGAACCAGTGGTAAAAGTCTGTTTCTGTTTCTGGAGGCATACTCTCAGCAGTGGACTCGTGAAGAAGTCTAATGATGATGATTATGGATGCGATTTAATCTTCCCATAATATATATTTGCCGACCAATTATAGATACCATTTTTTGTTAAAATAAACCACAAAAACAATTTTAATGATAATTCCATCACGCAACCAACCGTCGAAATAAATTGAAGATGATATCATCAATTGTCCTCGAGTTATGCTACAAAAAATCACTAACATGCAAACGTACACAAACACATACGGACACTCTTTTGAAAAAATGCAAGAGATTGTCGTTTTTCCCCAAGTCAATAAGAACTGCAATATAAATGGACACCCGATAACATCTGACACGCACTCACGCACATATCTTTCTCTTTCTTCCATCAACTGCGTTAAAATCCACAGCTGGACACACATGCACCTAAAACTAACCACACACCATCGGATCAGCCACTTGCTCGTTTGCCCCCACTTCTATAAAAGAAGTTTTTGGCTGCAAATGACTTCATATATTTGTCGGATATATCGGGAATACATCAGAAGGTTAATTGTTAAAAATAATAATAGTGTAAGAGCGTTTAACTTGCCCTCCTGCTACGTAAATAAACTCTATCAACAGTAAAACAGCGTAGTGCACTACACATTCAGTATAGAGCAATTACAATTCAACCATACCGTAATATATTCCCGTGACAATTACACAGTAGTGTAACTTGAGGAACGTAAATACACGATAACACCAAAGTATGCAAGCCAATAACAACACTACAACACATCTCAGTGTAACACAGCAGCCTCTCGGCGATACCTTGCCTGCACACAATCACGATACTATCTGAATGACTTAAGGTAGGACCACACTAGGCGGAACTGAGCGACACGAGTTGGTCAGTTGATCAACCTTGCCGCGCAGTTCTGCTGCAGTGTAGTTCCGTTGCCGCTTAGTGCATGTTGTCTCATATAATTTCATACTGAAGAATATTTTGACGCGTCGTTCAGTTTCGCTGCGGTGCACTTTCATCTAGTGCGGTCCTACTTTAGGCGGGATCTGTCGCGCACGACGCCTAACGGGAGCTTTCGCGATGCACTCTCAACTCCACTTCGCCATCATCGTCATGACGCTCCGCTAGAGTGACACAACCTCTCGCTCACTCTCGATTCAACCGTTATTTCATAGACGCTCCGACATATTCATATTGGCGCGTGGGTGTACTTACAAAAAGTTAGGCATAGTTTGTATAGGTTACGGCATCTCATCTTTCCATAAGTACGCACGCAGCGATTTTTCTTTCTTTCTCAGGGAAATGCCAAATTCCAAATTTAAGACTAGTGCCTAGTGTCACTATTTGTCATTGTTTGGTGTTTATAGAAAACCACCTTAAAACATAAATCATTTCGTATTAACGTACTGAGTATGACTGCAACACCGAAAACAGAATGATTGGAGAAAATTTGTCGTTGGAATAGAAGAATTATTAGCCAAGAGTAATATTACAAAGAGATCTTAAACGTGACATTTGAAAAGATATTTCTACTCATTGAATCATGATATCCTTCCAGTTCACAGACAAGTGTTCTGGCAAACAAACTACTATAGTAAAGCAATAGCTACGAAGACACGATCGCGAATGTTTGTCTACGAATTATTTCAAAACCGGTGACAAAGAAGGAAAAATACAATAGCGTGTATAAATTTTATGCTATCAACATCATTACAGCCCAATGCCACAAAGTATGATCCTCAGACACCTGAATTAATCGACTTCCTTCATTTCTTACCAGGTCGTCACTTCATCTACTTCGCTATCCGGTACGAGTTTGCCACTCGAGAATCTTTTGTCCCCTCGGCTGTCGGTTCTTCGAACTTTAAGCTATCGTAAGTTCCAAATGCAGTCAATACTCCAACGTTTTAGTGTTTTAGTACTCTTATTGTTTCTATACAGGCACACACAAAAGGTCGTGTCTTTTTTTGACCTTTGATACAAAACGCCCTATAATCAGTCATGTACTGGTTTTGTTTCATTAAGGTTAAACGAATAGAGGACACACAAGTGACCCGAGCGTGAAAGTTCCCGACACGTTAGTAATGATATGGATATAAATGGATATATGAATGGATAGATAGATGAAAGAAAATGAAAGAAATTAATGGATAGATGAAAGAAAATGAAAAAAATGAATGGATAGATGAAAGAAGCATGTATACGACTCCCATTATTTACATTAAGACATACCTGTTTGTATATTAAAAATTGTATATAAACTTCTTTCGTTTCTGCAATGTAGAATTCATTATTTTTATTTAAATTAAAATACTGTATAATGTAGAGTATTTTGTGACCGCAGAGCGTACTTATTAGAGCCGATATTTGTGCAAAAAAATTGGCTATCGCACTTAAATGAGTTGTGATTGGCCTCATATTGGATAATTCATCATCAACCAATCACATTTTTTAAATTATAGTAATAAGTAAGTCCTGTATTTAAATTGGCCCTCCAAGTGGCGTCAGTTAGCGTCCTAAGTAATGAAATTATTTTTTATTCACAAGTGATAACTAAAAAATGCAATAAATTGTAATACCAACATAGCGTAACTGACTTTTATAGTTTCGTGCCGTTTTTGAAATCGGTGGTAGATTTTGATATCCAAATTACTCAATAAAATATTTTGTTTTTGACTTTAATTATGTCTGGAATTTACTAACTACACAAGTCAACGAACGAACACACAACCCACTTAATGGTAAGTAGGTGCTGCGGCCTATAATAAATTTTCAATGCCGATTTACCTCGGCGTTGAAGGACACCGCGAGGAAACTTGCATGTCGGAAAAATATAATATTTTCAATGTGAAGTATGTCAACACGCAGTAAAGTATAACACTTAAGTTATTGTTCTATATGCCTCTCACAAATGTGAGGAAACCTGTGCCTAGTTATGGGACGTATTTAGATTGTAAAAATTACGATAGCAAAAACTATTAAAGATTAAATTATCATTATACTGCATTGCACATTAGGGTATGCAATAAGTATGTTATAGGCATTTCACATGACATCAAGTTACAGTAATTCAGGTGATTGTAACGTACGAAGCCGGTTGGTTTAGTCTGGAATCTAGCTAGCACTGCGACAGGTGAAGGTCAGGTCCGACGGAGAGTAAATTGGGCCCATTCCATTCGTTACGCTTTATTATCGGGTTTATTATGAAATTAAGCGACTAGTTGGTCTGAAACGAATGATAAACAATAAATATATACTATTGAAGCGATTTGCAAAATATAAACAAAGTTATTACTGGCTAATGATAAACGGATGTAGTCATATGGATCGAAAGTCAAACTTAATTGTTACATACATCATTATGTTCTCAATCATCATACGCACATCATTATGATCTACATCATCATAATTACAGACTATCAAAACTGATATACGTAACCCCCTCCCCCATAGATTGCCTCATAGGGTGGATGTTTACTAGCTACCACGCTTATAACAAGCGAGTTGATAGCCGCAGTTTTTTTTTTCTTGAAATTATTTGTTACGAGGAAGATGTTGCTACCTATCTCATGTTTCAGTTGCTCTGTCGACTCTCAAGCCACCCACAGTACGAAAGTGAATTCTACGCCACTATAACAACGCAATATGTGTATAATACCAGATATTTTGAGGCTTTTGAAGCCTATAATTAAAATTCCTTAGAATACCGAGCTACAAAATCGAATTATAACAACACGAATGTTGCTTGTACATCTGGCAGGGCTTTCATGTTTAGTACTTTCATCTTTTCATTTCGCCAACATTTTTATTTTACCCTTTCTAAATATTAGTCGTAAATCATCTACTTGTGTAGTAATATGCTAACTCTTTCCGGAAAATGTCAATCTCATCTACAACTTGTTAATTGACGGAACAGGTTTATACAACGGACTGATGTCGGAAAATTCGTTCATAAATGTTGAACTCTAAATACCCATTGCAGTGAATTTGGACATAAGTAAATACCCCATGGCATTTTTAATACACTTATGTTCATCACTGAACCAAGCGGGCTGACAATGAAACGTTTCCAGGTGGCGTGGTGCAGCGCTGAGGGACGCGTGTTCGAATCCCGTACGGAACAAGTATGGCCTACAAATAATTGTTCCAGTTCTGTATGTTTTTCCTAGCGAAATGTATGTTTGTAAACTGCCTTCACAATACAAGGGAAAATTTTAGTGAGGGTGATGATTTAAAAGAAAAAGCGCAAAAAAAAACCTTTGGAATATTTAAAATGTACATTCAAAATGAAATCGATTACACAGTTATATTTACAGTACAGTTTCGCAATGTTGATTAGTTGTCTTGCATTCCGTACCTCAAAAGGAAGAAACGAAACGCTTATATAAGATAATCTGTCAAGGCCCGTTTTCTCAAGATCGGGTAATGGTATCAAGTTGGAATAATAAAGTCTACGGTCACTCGGAACAGCAAAAAAGCAAAGTCAACTCATTCAAATGATACGTCACTAATATCGCAAGGTAAATCGGTAGAGACATACTCTGTGGCATTAAGTGCGCCTTTTTGTGTGCAAACAGAGCATTATAAAAAATTAAAAAAATATTTTGACACTAGTAAACTTACTCTCCAAAACCTATTGTGAATTTTTTATTGATCTAGAATAATGAAATTTAGCAAGATGTAAGATCTCTCAGCACAAGTAATGGGAAAAATTCGAAAGTTGTTTAATTGTAGTGATATATTTATTTAAAAAAAAAGTTTTTGCGATTACAAACTTACATTTGCATATAGCATCGACCGTGATGTGGTGATATAACCTTTGTATAGCATAACATTTTTTCCACGACAATGTGTTTTTATAGGATAGGGTGACAAACTAACACACGGTCCACCTGATGATAAGTGGTTGCTGCGGTCCATAGACATTTACATCTATCCTCGATTACAAATCAAAATGCAGATGCATTGTCACCCGTGAGGACTAACATGGAATGCCTCATTTCAAGTAAAAAGGCTCTCCGGTTCTCTATACTCGCCATACGAAACACAGCAGCATTAAGCTACTATTTTACGCTGGTATTCTGTGAGAGTTTGGTCCTTCCCCGGTCGAGGCGACCCATTCGTGCTACAACTATACTACTAATATGACTGCAGCACGGCTCTACCACGTATAAAATGTTTAAAACTTTGTCTTTCAATTCGAATAAGTTAGAGTAATGTTTAGAAACAGAAACTTTTTTATTTAATATAGATTATAAGCAATACTTATTGAAAGTCACTTTTTTCATGTACCAGCAAGACACCCACCGGGACTATTTTTCTTTCAAATAATAGCTTACAATCATGTACGTTACAATTAACAACACAAAACAAATTATAAATAGCTTGGTAGCGATCACCCTTCCCAGAGGTTATTAGAATTTAGAACTTAGCATACCAATAACTCTAATGAATTCTGAATGAACTATCTAAATAAGTAAGTCTATAAAGAATCCTCCGGGCACGAGTTCTATTCGCAATTGTCCGGATTTTTAATAGAAGTAACAGAGAGAAAAAAGAAACGAAAATGCGTTCATACCCCTGAGGACTAAAACGGAATACCTCTTTATGAGTAAAAAAAGCGTTCTCGTTCCTTAAAGCCGATTTAGTTACAGAGCGGTTGACAGTAAACGGTTAAGTTGACAGTAGCGTTCAAATGTCTTCGTGGCGAGTTTAGTCACAAAAATATATAAGTTTTTTATTTTGAGGGTCGAACGCGAAAACATAGCCCCTGTCCTTGTTATGCACTGAACTTAACTCGCTCGTTCACAAGAGCGGCGAATTTAGTTGCGGTAAGACACGTCAGAGCTGCCCTCTGACCCACTTTGAACTTAACTCTCCGAAAAATAGACCGGCCAGCTATCCCGTTCAACTTAATTGTTTACTTGCGACTTAACTCACTAATTGGCGTTGAAAGGAGATTTTCTACTTAACTTGCCAGGATCGCAAGTTAATTTCACCACTGTACTTGTCGAAGTGTACATCGATATTTACAATACAAAACACAGCAGAGTTATGTTGCTATTTTACATTGGTATTTTGTGAGAGCATGGTCTATCCCTGGTAGAGTCGACTGCAGCACTAATGGGTGGGTCATTTGTACTACAGTCATAATAAAAATCAGCATGACTTTGCCACCATTACCGTAACAGCCTATTAAAGTCCACAGCTGGACATAGTCCTCCCCCATAGAGATTGCCTCAAAAGGTTATTTGCCATAAGTTTTCGGGTTGGCAGCCACAGTTTATTCTTATTTTTAGTCATTATTACGAATACGATGCTGCCCATCTCCTGATTTGTTTTCCTCTGTCGCCCATTGCGACATCTACGGGATGATATGGGGTAGTAAATATTATTTATACCGTTACTACACGTTTGTCACCATGAACAAAAACCAATTAATAATTTCACGTTTTGATGTGATTTTTATATAACATACTCAGACGAAATAAAAACTCAAGACAGAGCCCCGCCGAACAACGCACTGAAGCCGCTAAAACTACGCCTCGCCTTGTACATATGCAGTTTCACGCACACACATAAAACAAAACTACGCCTTACCTTGTCATTCGAGCTATTCCAGCCCACGGCGTGTCACACTATAATAATTCGCAGTTTTTAAAGAAAAAATGCCGAATTGTGTTGTAAAAGGGTGTAAAAACCAATCTTCCAGTAAATAAAATACAGGTTGGAATCGCATTTCATACGTAAGTAAACATAAAAATCCAAATTTTTAATAAATCATTTTTATTATTTATTATGACAGCTTGGAACATAAAACCTCCACAAGTGTTGCCACTAGTAAGCGTCACTGTAGTCCCCATTTATTCAGTAGGTTATTAATGTGACGCGAAACTTAATGTAACACGATCATTTACCTATTTCTATTTTACTTTTAGCATTATAGGCATTATTTTTTTTGTTTTTCTATGTTTTATCATCACTTCAAAAATCTATATTTTTAAGGTTCCCCATCAGAAATAAAAACATTAAAAAGAAGTGAATAGAAGCGATCCGAGTTAGCCGGAATGAGCCATCGTGGAATTCAACGGTGCGCAGCACGGTTTGTTCGACACATTTTGAAGATGACGATTTTTATTACACAAATAAAGAACTTCGTCGTGTGGTACGAAACGGATTGGCACAAAAAATTGATCCAACAAAAAGGCTATTAAAATAAAAACAATGTTTCTTCCACATTACTATTGTTTTATTTTTCCCCTACTTAGTCGAAATAAACATACATACTACTTCTTAAAGTGAGGTATACAA
>DWHP01006565.1:0-11355 GCA_018247895.1 Parnassius honrathi | reverse complement strand
GCCCAAAACTTACTCGTTCCACTAACATAAGATACCTCGGACTTATCATTGACTACTGCCTATCTTGGTCAGAGCATGTAAGCAATTTAACCTGCCGTATTAGAAAACTAATACCAATATTCAGAAAATTGAGGAATTCTGCTGACTTTGAAACATTGATATGTGTTTACTATGCTCTTGCTCAAAGTTTACTACAATACTGCATCGTAACATGGGGTGGTATTGGTAAAACAACTTTACTCCCCTTAGAACGTGCTCAAAGAGCAATCTTAAAGGTAATGCTAGGTAAATCACAAAGATTTGGCACCGAACTAATTTTTAAGGAATGTTCTGTACTTACTGTAAGACAGCTTTTTGTCATGTCTGTTATACTACGTAAGCACAAAAATACAGAGTTTAAACCTAATTTAAAACGTAACAAAAATAGAATTTGTGACATGGTTTTTCATAGAACCGCTTTAGCACGTCGTCAATATTATGTCACTAGCAATTATTTATATAACGTAGCAAATAAAGTAAACAATATTTACCCTTTGTCCCTTTATAAATGTAAAGATAAAATGCTAAATTGGTTGCTAAGCCTTAATTACCTGGAAACAGAGAAGTTAATCAGTATTTGAGTATTTATATAAACACACACACAAACATACACGCATACACACATTCACACAAAAACACACACTATTACTTTCACATACACACACACACACACACACGCGCGCGCGCGAGCGCCCACATTTGTGGTAATTAGTAAGTTTTCTCTTCATTTTTTTCTTTTAATTTATTATTTAACTTAACATGGTTGTGTATTATATAGCGAAATACTCAGGGTGGAAGACGCTGACGGCTGTAACACAGTTTATACTAGTATGGCCGTTAACGCCAACATCTTCGAAATGTAATATTGTAACTTAAAATAGATATAATACAATAAGTGTAACCCGTCAATTGAGAGTCAAATAAATTATTATTATTATTATTTTCAAGTGTTTGTTAAATACCGATTGCATTTCTGCATTGTAAAACAAGAAAACTAAAAAAAAGACCGTAATAAACGTTCCTTGACAAAAAAGTTACGTAGCAGTTGAGTAAGTAGAAAGGAAATTTTAATCGAGCGGACGATGGGATAGCCGTAGCTCATTTTCTAATGGACCTGTGACTGAATTTGTGTCACGCGTTGCACTGTTAACTCAAATTAGGAAGGTAAAAGGAGCGGAGGGCAGAGAGTACGGGGAAGTTCGTGAACTAGACGTTAGCGTTAAGGTGCGTCGTCATGTGGATGCTTGTTGCATGATGTGGATGTATAGTTATCTAGGGTTAAGAATCAAAATGCAGATGTGTTGTCATCCCTGAGGACTAGGATGTTTTGGCCGTGATAACCACCGAATAGGATGATCAGCTCGGGGAACGGAAAAATGCGCCGCTACAATTACTCACATACCCATTCACTATACGAAACCGCATTAAGCTGGTATTCTGTGAGAGCGTGGTCCTATCCAGATTGAACCGAGACATTCATGCTACAACTACAATACAGCCTTAGCGTGGATTTACAACGTTTAAATGCTAATCCGCCTGCTGCTGTTACTTCCAACTCGTAGTCAGCAGTGGATTAGTGGATTAGTTATAGCCTGGTGATTATATGGTAGCGTTAATTCAAAGATGAGTGAAACTAAACCTTGAAAAAACTCTTAGGTTAGATTCTTCCCAGGACAGAGGTGTTTTTCGAACCAGTGGTAAATAAAACCAGTGGTAATAACAGACTTTCAATGAGTATTATGTAATAATCTAAATTCAATAAAAACTATTCTGTTCTATTCTATTCCAGCTGCAGTCCTCACTACCAGAGTGGATTCGGCAAGCTCACTCGGAGCGGTTACCTCAAGCCTGCTTTTCACTTGGGGCCTGCCAAGCGAATTACTCTTTTTTTACCAAGGGAAAGCAACTCACTACAAAGTACCAACCACAACAATGTGGGAATCCGTTCGGGGGTGTTATTGAAAACATTTAGTACATCATTGCTACGCTACTACGGCTCTACAATACTACGAAGCTACGATACTAAGGTGCTAAGAGACTATGAAGCTACGTTACTATACTGTTACGACATTACGCTTTTAATTAAGTATTACGTAATGATTCGTTAAAATACCCTTCTATCTCTAATCAACCGTTAAAATCCATATAATATGGATATGGGCCTGTCCCGCTGTAGAGAAAATTCGCCTGAAAAGATGTTTACGTGATGGAGTTGTGCTGCGGCTAGATTATTTTTGAAGTACGAATGCCTTTAATCGACTACGCACAGCAACGACCACACTCACACACAGAATACCAGCGTAAAATAACAGCTTAATTGCACTGTGTTTTATATGATAAATATAGAGAACCGGAAACTCTTTTACTGTAAATTGAGCATTCTAACTAAGTCAACAGAGGTGACAACAAATCTGCATTTAAATTCTTAATTGACGATAAATGTAGATGTTTAAGGGCAACAGTATCAACTTACCATCTGAACTCTAAACTCGCTTGTTACCCTTATTCCATGATAAAAAAGGGAACGTAGTTCAGGCGGATTTTATAAGCGCGCTATCCTACGTATTGCAAATACGAAGCTGCTTAACGTTGCCGTTTTGAGTATTTTACCCACGGCGATAACAAAATAATTATACCACTATCTGTCAAATGCTATGAGATCTTTCTGGCGTTTTTAACGATTGATTCTTATGGCACCTTCGGAATTAAATGCGGTGATGGATTCTCTTACCAGGCACCGTATGATACTGTCGTTAAAATATAACAAACATTAAACGATCCCAAGTTCAAGTAAGTAGCAATGGGCTTTATAACTCGATGAAACGAAAACTGATCAGGAAGAAACTTCTGTAGCTGTTTCAAATCGGTAGCGAAGTGTAATGCGGCGATCAAAATCAGTTATCATACATAAAACATGTCGCTTGGAATAACTTTTTCGTTTCTTTAACCTAATTAAAACAGTATAAATTACAAACAAAAAAAAACGCAATAAATTAGAGAACATTATGTACATATTGTGACACCATTTTTCGCAATACTACTGATGGATGTAATCGTAAGTCTGTCCAACTTCTACTTGCCAAATAAGCGGGTTTATTTTGCGTCTGTTTTAAGACATTTGTGAAAATTAAATGCAGTGTTTATATTCCATAAAATCGTTTACTTATCCTTGGAATAAATTTCTTTATTTCTTATACTTATCACGCTGGTCTTCAATTTATTTAGTATTTGAGGAACAATGAAATTCAGTGATAAAACGTAGTACATATAATGAGTTATTAATAATAATATATAAAACTTTTTGTCCAGTGCGTAGCTCCAAGCGTAAAGCGAGACCGACCAGTTCGTGACGATGAGTGATGTCAATTTTGAACGCGTTCAAGTATGGAGATTAATCATATCCTTTAGCTTACCTTCGTACAACCTATCTCAACATGCCATTGTTTACGTTATTTATCTGCCAGTAAAAATGGTTGTTTGAAGATATCGTGCATCTTTGACCCTAACACCTGCCAACGTTCCGTGTCGTTGACATCGTCATTGTTGTAAAATCTTTCGGGCATTTAGAAACTGTTGTAATTAAGTTATTAACTTGCCCTTTCAGAGGTCGCGTGTCCAAATGAAGTGATGGATTCCGTTATGCCTCCACCATAGTGATACTGCACTGTGTACGTTACGTGTTTAAGACTTAAATACACTTTAACTCCCACTTGAACCTGTTAAAACATTTGAAGTAACTTGAATTTTTGAACCTTGTTATGTTTACAATTTGTTCTTGATAGAAAATAGAATGAACTAAATCCTAAATGATCTTAAAATCTCATACTAAATAAATATCATGCTAAATATCTCCACCATTATTATCATCATCATAACATTCCATCGCAAGACTACTGCAAAGACCTTTCTCAGCACAGTTCTGAGACACCTGCCTCCATCGACGTCCTGCATGTTTTACTAGGTCTTTCTTCCATCTAGCGTGAGCTCGTCCTTCACTCGATTTACCGGTACGAGACTGTCACTTAAAAACGACGGGTTGCACTCCTGGATTGCCGGCGGAAGTGAAAGCTTGAATATTAACGTTGTGCATTTTAGATATTTTGGAATGGTTAGGGAATAATTTTGCACGAATAGCTTTTAGTATCAGTATAAAAGTACTATCATTTGGGCGGTAGAATACAATATTTATTTATTGCGGTATCGTACGAAAACATGACAATTTAATGTTTATCTCTCAGAAATCAAGCGCAGGTATACATTTTCGCCGCGCCTTAGAAAGAGAGGGGGATACTTCCTCTCCTACGCCGCGCCGTAGAAAGAGAGGAGGACACTTCCTCTCCTACGCCGCGCCCGCTGTCTTTCTCCATCCGTCTTACGTATTTTCGATTAGTACACGTGACCTGACGCGAGTTTAACATTTTTTACCCATTACAAAAAAGTGTACAACTCCGCTAAAGAAGTTTTTACTTCAAAAAAACTTTGTTTCCCATCGATTGTCAGTTTGTCCAGCTATAAAACCGGCCCATTGGTTCTTCTACTAACTGATCTGTCGAGCTATGTTAGTTACTTTGATTTCACTGAAGATATCATCGTTACGGATTCTGTTACCCAGAGAAAAATTGTTGCAGCTCTTTTTTTAATTTATGGCCAAGCCACGCTACGGTTATAGCACGAATGGGTTGGCTAGACCGGGGTAGGACTACGTCCTCATAGCATACCTATTTTGTGTATGTATTCTATGAGGCCGTTGTCTTTCCCCGATCGGGTTGCCCTATTCGTTCAACTATAATACAGCTGCAGTGTGACCCTAACGTGTAAACACACGGTGGTGAAGATTTTGTGAATATCGCTGTTAGGGCCTCAGTTGCCCAGACAAAGGTCGACTGAGATGGGGCCCATGAGTATCACAACTCGACGATCAATAGAGGGGAGGGCCCGAAATGGCCTATGGAAAATTATTATATGGTGGCTAGCAAGTAAACAGAACTTACCTAGTTCCGGAGTAGGGTCGAACACATGGTGGCGTCAGAGTTATGTAAAGGTAGTGTGTGTGTATGTAAGAAGGTGTGTAATATGTGAGCTGACGTCACCGATGTAAGCGGCGACACCCACCGTCGCTGGTCTGCCTCAAGGAATGCACTCACTCCCGGGCGCCGCTTCCGCTGCACACTGCTCTAACGTCACTTAGCACAAAACTATAGTCTAAGAGTAACGCGATCTCCTTTCCGGGTCACAAAGTTCAGCGTTCTTCCGACAAAGCAAAATTTCTTTGTACGATATCAAATACTACACAAGCAACGCGTCGATGCAAATAACGGCATAAAGTTCTTTTAATCACTCCAAACTCAAGAAAGCTTCGTTGTCACCGATATGAACAAACACGATAACGTAAGGAGGCGATCGTAATGCGAAGCAATATTATTATATTCCTCGCGACCTACAAATGACACTGAAGCCGTGCACGATTGATACTTCTAGACTACAATCCAAATTATTTATTGCGATATTAAAAATGCCGCATAAGCAACTCCTCGACACAAATTAATAGTTATAATAAGTTAAATTGATCACTCAATCTCAAAGTAAGGCTTCGTTGTCACGTATATTAACGAAAATAAGCCAACATAATGGCGGCCGTTAAGCGCTTGTAACGATTTCAATTTAACCCGAGGTTCAGTCGCAATGCAGCTCGCTCCAGACGCGGCTTGATCTAGACTAGCTGGCAGCGCGCCAGCGCGGGCTACTCCCTACCCGCGTATCCCGTCATCAACCGGTTCCCCGCTCGAGGCTAGCGGCGTCGAGCGTAAACAGGGATATTTTACATTTTTTATAGAATAAGGGTGATAAACGAGCACATAGTCCTCCTGAAGATAAGTGGATGCTGTGGCCCATAGACATATAAATTTATCCTCGATTAGGAATCAAAACGTTGATGCGTTGTCACTTCTGAGGACTAAGATGGAATATCTCGTTTCCAGTAAAAAAAGGGTCTCCGGATCTCTACACTCACCATACGAAACACAGCAGTATTAAGTTGCTATTTTACGCTAATAATCTGTGAGAGCGTGATCCTTCCCCGATAGAGCCGACCCATTCGTGCTACAACCATAATATAGCTGCAGCGTGGCTCTACCACGTATAAATTTTTAACATGCTATTGAAACATAATTAAACATTTTTAAAATGTTTGTCTACCAGTATTTCTGCCTGTCCGGACTTAACTTCGGAATAACTGAACCCATTGTGATAAAACTTTACAAATGGATAGAGAATAAAAATTTGGTACAATAAATTTATCTCAAATCTAAATAA
Source organism: Parnassius honrathi (assembly GCA_018247895.1). Taxonomy (NCBI): domain Eukaryota; kingdom Metazoa; phylum Arthropoda; class Insecta; order Lepidoptera; family Papilionidae; genus Parnassius; species Parnassius honrathi. Next base: position 5,004 of record DWHP01006565.1, on the reverse strand, counting down.
CGCCACATTAATAGATCGTATCCTTACCAAGCCAGGAGGGTTGATATTTCCTAAATAATACTTTAGAGATTTCAATTATTGTAACGTTCGTCCGTTGTTTAAGCCAATTAACATTTAAATACAAAATGTCGTCCCGACTTTATCGACAAACCCAACGTTGCGATGTTACCTATTTGAATTCAAATAATCCTGTATATCCAAATTAATAATATATTAAGCGAAGGGTTATGCGTGGTAAAGTCACGCAACGGATATATTACGATTGTGGCACGAACAGATCGGCTCTACCGGGTAACACTAGCGTGAAGTAACAGCTTAATGCTGCTGCATTTCGTATCGTGATTGTAGAGAGCCATAGACACTTTTTGCTGAAAATGAAGCATTCAATCTTAGTGCTCAAGGAAAACGATGCATTCTCAATCTTGATTCTTAATCGAGGATAGATGTAGATGCCTATTGATAACTGCATCCACTTACTATTAGGTATACTGTGTACTCGTTTGTAAACCTTATCACACAAGATATAGTGACGACTTGGTTTGAGATACAGGAAGGTGTAGAATGCTGGTGGCTCAGATCGTACTTTGTGGCATTTCTTGGGCCTATGTTTAGCAGATGAATTGTGATGAGCTGTAATGATGATCATGAGGAATACAATAACAAAAAATTGCATGATTATAATTTTGATATAGAAGTTTAGTTAAATTCGACTTCGACCACTTTTTTAGACAGAGTGGTGGTCGCTAAAATGAGGTGACTGTGTTTGATATCTGAAAAATATAATGGCTTCCGATAGAGGGTGGTAAAATCACCTCCTTTATAGTAGATTAAAAATACCCGAACAGGCGACAGCCAGCGGCGTCAAATGTTTGGAGGCCTGGGAATTACGATCGTTAATCTTTATACTAAAAATTATTAAAGGAAAATCTTCCATAACACTTCCCATTCCCTGACCGACGGAGAGGCCGGCAAGCAGACACTTTAATTCTATTTTACTATCATAAGTTTTCACCAAATTTCAATTACTGTGGTTTGTACGAGTGTCAACGAGATGCACTCTCTATTCCTGTGACTGTGGAGTGTGAGAGTGAAGGAATAGAGAATGCCTTAACTCTCACGGTCCGAAAGGACATAAATCGGACAGTAAACAGTAGCTTTCAGTGGCGCGGGGTTGAAAACACCTCAAACTTCTTAACTTCGGCTTGCTACTAAGAACGTCTTGACAGAAAAACTCAATTTCAAATTTTAGTCCGTTCCGAAAAGCGAACCCGGGACCTCACCGGACTGTCACGACTTGACCAACTAGGCAGTTTATTTATACAAATATTTAAAAGTATAACTATAAGCTCAACCACATAAAACAATGAGGCTGCCAAATCGGGCTCGACCTAGAGCATCAATTAAATTAAATCCCTTACCGCTTCCAATACGAGGGAGAACTTAAGCAGTCATAAGGCATATTGACACAAAAGTGCTGTAGGAGACGACAAAAGAATAACAAAGAGACCATTTTAAATTTATCAGCGTCTACGCTATGAATATCGTATTTTGTATTTAAAATAATATTAGAGTTTGTCAAAACTGAAACAACACGCATTGATCATGAACGGTTTTGGTCCTTGTGAGAATGCTAGGTGAAAGTCTTGAATTTGTCGTATCATCATCGGTTTATAATGTGAATGCAAATTCTCAGAAAACATTAAACGTCTAGAAGTAGCTGAAAACTGAATTATAAAATTCCATTACGTGCACACATAAATATACGCACACATATATCATACAGGTCGAAAAGAAACTAACATAAAACAAAAGAATAAGCGGAAAGTCGATTAAATAACTTGAGCACATATTCGTGGTAAAATCAGCATCATTATTTGGCTAGGATCAACGAGTGTACCTATACCGCTTGCTTTCTTTTCTGGCTTTCAGTAGTATCCACCGTAACCTATTTTTACTTAGCGTCTTTGTTTCAGTACATACTTATTCTCACGTTTATTTCTTTCATTTATCGTCCTTATGAATTTATAATGGAATAAGGGTGGCAAATGAGCACACAATCCGTCTGATGGTAAGTGGATACTGTAGTCGATAGCCATCTACGTCTATCCTAAATAAAAATGCAGATAGGTTGTTACTATTGAGAACTAAGATATACGGATAATGCCTCGTTTCTCCTTCGTTCTTTACACTCAACATATGAAACACAGCAGCATAAAGCTGCTGTTATACGCACGTATTCTGTGAAAGAGTGGTTCTTCCTCAATCAAGCCGACCCATTCGTGCTACAACCATGATATAGCTACAGCGTGGCTAAATTTAATCAATTAACTTCACATTTGGTCAACTTTACTGAGCACTTATGTGAGCATTCAATCAATCAACTTTTATGAGCGTAACCGAATCCTTCACCTAAATTTCGGCTCATAGAAGTCATTAGAGGCGACTATAGGCACTCGCATCTGAGTTTTTCCCTTGAAAACTTAGGAAATATGAGTGACGAACAAGGGGAACGTTTTCATCAAAATTTAAAGGTTTTTGAAGAATGACATCAAGGATTTTGGGATGAAAACCTTTTATGGGATTACTGTTGGCCCATTTTGGGAGAAACTAATTCAAATAGCTATAAAAAGAAGGCAAAAAGTAGCAATTTTTATTTTTTTAGTATTAATACCAAAATTATGTATTTCAGATAAGTTAATAAATATTACTTAAACCAGACGTGACAATTTTTTTTTAAAATTATTTTTTCTAGATAATTCTACCTTAATGAATAACAAAATAACAACTATCATCTGGGGTATGAAAGCCGTGTAAACTACTGTCGTATAACAAGTGGATTATGTAATAGTTTGCCAACCCTATTCTGTAAAAATGTATAAAGTCATATTTAGGTATGTCTATAAGTATAATTAAGTAACTAAGTATATATGTATAGAACTAAGACGATCACTGCTGGATACGACTTTATTATATAAAATTTTTGTAATGCTATCGACTGCCCAGATCTGCCGAATAAATTTTTCATAAAGGTACCCACACGTCTACCTCATCATCATTTAATACATTTAAATGACATAAAGGGGCAGTATTGAAAATAATTTGTTTACTTCTTCAATAATGCCGGTTTGTAATAGCTAATGGACAATTTAAACTTATTTCCTAAATAGGTGATTTGCATAATCAAATGACAACTGCTCGACGAAAACGGCACTGTGCAGAATCTACAACAGAGTAAATTTTAATTTTATTTGGAACTGAACTGTCTGCACCAATAAACGGTACCTTTTTATAAAAAACAATGCGAGGCTTTTTTTAAATTAAAACTATAAATTTATTGTTGCGCCAGTTGTACTTTTTAACTTTTTGGCCTTTTGTTATATACCGAAACTAATGATCCGCTCCGGATTTGCACGGGTAATTTCTGGATACCGACTACAGCACAATCTACCGGGTCCAATCATGAATCTATACTTAAATCAACTTAATCACACACACACACACACACACACACACACACACACACACACACACACACACACACACACACACACAATTTTATCAAAATTGGACCAGCCGTTAAGGAGGAGTTCAGACACATACGCACAGATGGAAGAGTTGTATATAAAGATGTAAATATTGCAGGCCATCCCTGAAACATCTCGCTAATTTCAAATGCAAAGCGCTCCAAATTTCACCAAATTATGACATTGAATATGAAATATCGAAGTAATTCAAAAATCATTTTTTTCATAACTTTTCGTTAACGATATCTCACGAATGAATCAAGCGATTTTGACCAGACTGACTGACACACACAAACACACACACACACACACACACACACACACACACACACACACACACACACACACACACACTCACACGCACGCACGAAATCAAGTAAAAGTACGCCGCGCTTCCCCAATGCGTGTTGGCGAACTTCACATGTCTGCTCGAAATATTTTTTTCTTATTCCTCAGACATTCAAGTTTCCTCACAATGTTGTCTTTCACTCCCGAGCACGTGGTAAATCAGCACTGAAAATTCCAATTAACAGTTTCATTGGTGCCGGTGGGGATCGAACCCGAATTACTCGAGTTCCTTTATATTTACAGCGAACGTTAACCATCAGAGCTGCCACGGCTCTAAATACACGGGTAAAAACAATAACCTCCCGATTTTTGAAAATTTTAAATTTTCTTAGCGGGAAGTTCAAAATGAACTTACGAACAAGTGGCTATGTGAAAACAGAAACGCTAATCTGTGGCAAAGCATTACAACAATACAAGGTATACCCGTATGAGACATTCTGTGTGGGAGAACTATTGCCATCAGTGGACCAGGAACAGGCAACAATTATGATGATAATAATGATATTGGTGAAGATAATATACTCCAAAGTTACGACAAAACGTTCTAGTATCAATTTAGTAATTCGGTTATCTATACATATATGTAAAATGGATTTGCCTTTCTATAATATTGAAACAATAGGTATCAATTGAGCTCAGGGGGTTATTTACATTGTTTATAGAATAAGGGTGACAAACGAGAACACAGTCCACTTGATGGTAAGTGGATGCTGTGGCTAATAGACATCTACATTTATTCTCGATTTAGAATCAAAACGCAGATGCGCTGTCATCAGAGGAAGATGGAACGCCTCGTTTCGAGTAAAAAAGGAGCTCAGCACTCACCATACGAAACACAGCAGTATTAAGCTGCCATTTTACGCTGGTATTCTGTGAGAGCGTGATTCTTCCCCAGTCGAGTCCACCCATTCGTGCACAACATACATACATATATACACAACCATAATATAGCTGCAGCGTGGCTATACCACGTATAATTTTCCTTACATTTTTTATAGAAGAGGGGGCAAGCGAGCATACGGTTCACCTGATGTTAAGTGACTACCGCACCCATAAACATCCGCAACACCAGGGGAATTGCAGGTGCGTTGCCGGCCCTTTAAAAAGGAGTAAGCTCTTTTCTTGAAGGTCC
>DWHP01006564.1:0-11356 GCA_018247895.1 Parnassius honrathi | reverse complement strand
AGTTCGCCAACACGCATTGGGGCAGCGCGGCGGACACTTCCTTGTCCTAAAACTCTCTCAGAAATGAGGGGAGGCCTGTGCCCAGCAGTGGGACGTATACAGGCAGAAAACTTTAAAACTTTGATGAATTATTTAACAATATTAGCGTTGACGGTAATAAGCTTAGACTTCTAGTGGCGTGATCAGAAACTCGTAACGCGAAACGTCTAAGTATTGATACTAAGAAGCTTAGCAGCACTATTCCCAGGCCTTACAATCCTATTAGGTATCTAAGCGTCGAAATGATATACACAGTAATCATCGAACAGGCCGTAAAAGCAACGACAGGAATAAATCTGTCGCATAAAGCGTAATGGCATAGGCCGATGCGGTCCGTTAGGCGCTGCGCTGGAAATATGGACGCGCGAAAATCGTAAAGCTGAGGGCCGTCTACCGACGCGACGGGTGGTCCAAAAGTTTTTGTATTAATAATTGTATTCAAATTTTTTGCTCGTGGATAAACATTAACGTGTGATTGCGGCGTGAGAGAATCTACGACCACAGGCCATCTCGTGGTTACCGCGTGAGACGACACGGGAAATGAAACCGGAGATGATCCGAATAACATCTCAAATATATAACTATGTTAGCTAACCCTCTTGCCAGGCGTTGTAACTATGGACCATTTTTTTTATAGAATAAGGGTGACAAACGAGCACACAGTCCACCTGATGGTAAGTAAATGCTGTGATCCATTGACATCTGCATTTATCCTCGATTAAGAATCAAAGTGCAGATGCGTTGTCACCCCTGAGGACTACGATGGAATGCCTTGTTTCCAGTAAAAGGATCTCCGGTTCTCTAAACACACCAAACGAAACACAGCAGTATTAAACTGCTATTTTACGCTGGTATTTTATGAGAGCCTGGTCCTTCCCCGGTCGAGCCGACCCATTCATGCTACAACTATAATATAGTTACAGCGTGGTTCTACCTACCACGTATAAAACGGTGCCACCACGGTGGTGCGTGTGGTGACACGGAATGCTAGAAAGAAAAATAGTCCTACCAAATACCTACTAGATTTTAAGTAACGATAAATTTATATCAGCGTTTTTAAAATATTTACTTTATTTTTGCTTAGATAATAAATAATAAAACACTGTTTTGCAATATTCGAATTAAATTAGCCGCATATAAAACATGCACATAGACATACATTTTTTTTAGAAAAAGTTATTAAAGATTGTAATTACACTACCACAAACGAACTACAAACTTTTTTCTTATTAATCATTTCAACTATTTTTGATTACGCCGGTCACGCGATCCTAGTTTCTTTTTCTGGGATTTATATGACAATGAAAAAAAATATATATCCGTATCCATAAAATCCCCCTCAGAAATTAGATGAGGCCTGTGCCCAGCAGGGGGACGTATAAAGGCTGTAACATATTCCTAACAATAACCTTACCACAAATTGATCGATGTAAATGTAAAGAAAACTAACAGCTAAGTTTAACGTCGCAGTTATCACGCACAGCCACTAACACGGTTAGCGGTGCAAGGCGTGGTTGCGCCAGCGAATAGTCGGCCTGTGTGCTACTAATGTTTCCAACCTTCGATCAACAATTTCCAACTTACCGACCCAACACTGCGTTATTTGTTTAAATCGAAAATAAACACAAAGCAACATAAAACAGATATTTCCATGAAATATTACAACGGTTTATTACACAGAACACAAACTACAAGAAGCTTCTTTTGTTTTTGTATACATATCTATACGATCTGCAAAACATTACAGACTTAAAATCAAAAAAATTGAATATTTGACACTTATAACTGTTTCTTCTTAGTTCAATTTATTTTTTTAAATTGTTAATTTTTACACAGATAACAAGTCAAGCTGTTAGAGAAAAAAAAACCAGAAAAGTGCCAGCTATTGTATTCGCAAAATATATTTAAAAGAAAAATATAACAAATTAACGAGACGAACGAGAGGCTCGTTTTTGTCAAATTTCATATTTCTAATTCAACGGGAAGTACCCAATAGGTTTTGATGAATATTAAAATATGTAACATAAATGGCCGCATCTCTTAAGTGTATTTACTTAGAAACTTATTTTTTTAACACCACCAAGGGAGAGTATAACTTAGTAAATCATATTAATTCAATTTTGACATCTCCACTCGTTTCTGAGAAAAAGGGCTCCAACAGACGCATAGAACAACGGTCGAACAACAATGCAATCCTACACCAGCCGTGCTTTTCCTTTTAAGGTACGGAGCTCTAAAAACAGGAATATTATTGTTCGTCGATAATATTTGCAATAAGATACAAAACAGTGTATGAATCGGGAAAATAGTTTCAAAGCTTTTACATCGCCGCAAAACACCAATCTAAACTGAGGTGGGCAAACATTATTCGAACTCATCCAACCGCAATACTAATAAAATGAAATTGTCATTTTCCGGGCACCGCTGCAGAGGCAATCTGTTGTGTAAACAATTCAAACAGCCGCTACTGTCAGGGCTCGGTGCCAGTGAGGAAAACAACAAGCAAGTTTTATGGTCGCAATTTTGTAGCCCTAAACGCTGTACCAAGATATACATGAAGAAAAACAAATAAAACCGAATGACTCATGCTTAACGTAGACAATAAAGATTTTCTGCGATAAATGTATCGCTATTAACGCCGATAGGTGCCCCAGTTGTAAAAGTTAAACAGTTGATGATTGAAAATTAGAAACAGATGATAATTCATACTGGATTTTTATGAATGCTAAAACAAAACAGACCTATAGCATTTTAAAGGTAGTTTATAATGTTATTGATAAAATTGTAGAAAACCAATTGATAGCTTACTTATGATGTCAGAATTGATGGTGGCGAGAACTCATTTTCTGTCTGGGAGATCGCCTAAATTTGTACTCATTTCTATTTTCCCACCAAGCGGCCTATATAATTATACATTTACATCAGCTTCACTATGGCTAGTTTGTCGATGTAAAATTATAAAAAAATGAAAAATTATGTAATATCCTCCGTAGCCTGCGCAAGTAACCCTGTAGGTATATATATAATAGGTGTGCAAACACAAGTGCACACCTATTCCCTCACTCTCATAGTCGGATGGCATGGCAATCCAAGGCGACCGGAGAGGGATCCAGACGCAAGACCCCATGCCTCGGAAGCCACGTTAAGACGTTGCTTTGCGTGCTTTCCGACACACAGGGTTGAAACACGGCCAACTTCCTGCCTGCGAGTTGCTACTGAGAATTTCTTGACAGAAAAATACAATAAATAACTTTAGCCCGACCTGGGATTCAAACCCGGGACCACATAATCAACAATCACGCTATCGACCATTAGACCACTGAGGCAGGCATCTAACTAAATATGGAACACATAAGTAATTTGTGAGTAAAGCAACAATAACTGAAAAAATATCGCAAGCAATCGAGGCAGCAACGAGTTTGCAACAAACTCTGTCGGTGGCGGAAGACATTAAGTCTATCGCAATGGGCGTGGAGACACCTCCATGAGCCCATGACAGACGTCTGAGTTAATGGAATACTACGATAATTATTATGTGCAGGTCGTAAATGAGATGGCTGGCTTTGAAATGACAGTTCCTTGAAAGGTCCATAATGGGAAATGACGTAGTCGTACTCTATGAATTGTCGGACATTTTGCAAAGCTCATTTCACAGGAAACCGATGGCTTTGAATACTTTGTATCTCGAATGATGCGTATGCTTTAACATCGCATTTTATCAATAAGATGTGAAATTCACTGCTTTAAAACACGTGAAATATTTTCTAAAAACGCCGAATGGACTGAAAAAAGTGACTGCAAAATTTCACAATTCCAAAATGTTGATGAATACGACTTGTGTGGCGACATATTTTATCTAAGTCTATCAAACGAGCACGCAGCACACCTGATCGAGAATGAATGTTGTAGTCCTTAGACATCAATTAAGAGTCAAAATGAAAATGTATTATCATCCTCGAGGAATAAGATGGAATATCTCGTTGATAAAAAAGGGGCTTTCATCATTTACTATAAGAAACACAGCAATATAATGGAGGAAAAGTCACCATATTCTATGCAAATTTGGCTTATCTTCTTCTTGTCTTATACATAAAAAACAATTGCTCTCATTTAGTCTCGCTAAAACTTAAAAACGGCTCGAACGAAACGAAACGAAACGTTGTAGAGAGAACTTAAGTGGTACGGCCATGCTGCTGCTATATTATAGTTGAAGCACGAATGGGTCGACTCGACCGGGGTCGGGACCACGCTTTCACAGAATACCAGCGTAAAATAGCAGCGTAATGCTGTTGTGTTTTGTGTGGTCAGTGAAGAGAACCGCAGACCCTTTTTACTGGAATCAAGGCATCCCATCTTAGTCCTCAGGGGTGACAACGCATCTGTATTTTGATTCTTAATTGAGGATGACTGTGGACTTCTATGGGCCGCAGCATTCACTTACCATCAGGTGGACCGTGCACTCGTTTGTCACCCAATGCTATAAAAAAGTAAAGTTTTTTGGGTGTATTTGAGTTATCCAGATCCTGAAATCACCCGTGCAAAGGCGGAGTAGATCGTTAGTCATCTATAGTTATTTGCTAATTTAAAAAAAATTCTCATACCATGTCAATGCAATGCTGCTAGGTTTTTATTAAATACAGAAAATAAACTTGAAACAAGTATAAACGTGATTTGAGGACATTTCTTTACGATAAGTTCAAAAGTCGTTACATTTATGCATGCAAAATTCGTAACAAACAATCTAAACTAGATCTTTGTTTTCCAAGCAATCACAAACGACCAGTTTTAATTCAAAATATCAATTTTTTGTGCCGTAGCCATTCTTCTTTGTAGCTACCAGTCTATACAGAACAAAAAGTTTGAACTAATAAAAATCCGTAAATGCGGGTCAAAATATGTCCAAAAGTTTTAGTCTCCTAAGAACGTTTTTCTGTTGCCATAACGGTTAAGGTATCTTCCCATACTGTCACATCACATAAATCTGATAACTGAACTCTGTTCATGATCAAAAAACTGAATAACCAACAGTTCCCGCTTAGAAAGTTAAATGAACAAAACCTGGAAATAGAACTGAGCTGCCACATAGTAAAAACTGGCACTGTTTAGTCATCTGCCATAACGAACATGACCCGTCACGTACGATCCATGGCGGGGTGAACGCGGGCCATCGCAACATGTGCGCATGCGCATGCGCCGCTAATTGCACTCACGTATTCGCTGTGACAGCCCTGGGTCAGGTTAACGGTGATATACCATTGTTTAGGCAATGCCTTCCCGTTATCGTTTATGTTTTTGATTTGTAGATATCATTTACAGCTGTATCTACTTACAGAATTTTAATGGGTGATGCTCACAAGCATTATAACCTGCGAAGATATGCCACGTATATAAAATTAGTGCCTACGTTCGCTGATATACAACATAAGATACTGTAACTGATTAAAATTGTATCCAATTTAGTATTGCTACTTCTTCATTTTCTGACACTAGTCGTGAAAATTTTCCATGGATATGCGTAGAACTTTGTCAAAAGGGATCAAAATTATATAACTATTTCCCACAAAACTGTTGCATAGAAAATATACGTTAACAATCTATCCCCAGGTTTTTATAATTATGCTGAACAAGTAAAACCTGTCCCCAACAGGTTACATCCATAGCCATAAATCATGTTGCCTCGTAAAGGCAGTGCATTTGCGGTGTAAACGAAGACGCCACGTCCGGCAGAAGCGGTCTGAACCCACAGTTTTAGCTACAATAAAAGCTGAGGTCGTATACCTAAAAGAATACTTGCAATGCTTGCTGACAATACGTTGGCATCGTTTGCAACAACTTTCTTTTTAATAAAGTTTAAAAGTAATCCATTAGTCACCTATTCTAACGGAATAAATCAAACAAGATAATAAAGACATAAAATTTGCAGGTGAATGAATGTTTTTAAAAGAATTTTGCGAATTAGATTTCACATTATTTACTTAAACATTCTATCTATGCATAATTTATTATACGGTTCTGGACTTGCTTTGAAATTTAATATTGTATATATATATATATATATGTACCTACTACGTGAGCAAGCCGATTTCGTTCCGCACCGGTACCGATCGAAATTTTATGACCTGATTAACAATGTGCTAGGCGCCGCAGAAAAAAATAGCAATAAAATAGCCTTCATATACGAGAAGTTGAAAATGTTTCTAGGGCATATGAAGCTTCTTGAATCCAGTTAGCTAATGAAAATTTCCTAATATAAAAACATCACTGATTTTGGTCCGACCCGGGTCTTTAACCCAAGACTTCATAATCACCAGTCGCGCTTACAACCACTAGTCCAACGAGGTACTTAGTTGTGTAAAAATGAGGATACAAGCCTTTACGCCAGTCTTTTAAACTCCAAATATAACAGTTACATGTTGGATTTTGACAGTCAAGAAAATGTCAACAGCAGTCCGCAGTCAAGAAGTTAGCTAGTTACCACCCTACCTCGGACGAGAGCCATTGGTTCTACGCCTGATCTCTCTTCGGTTGTATCTGATGAATGATCATATAAACATATATACACAAAAATACATTAATACTTAATCGAGGATAGATGAAGGCGTCTATGGGCCTCAGCGTACTAATCATCGGGTGGGCTATGTATTGTCCACCTTTACTTAGGAAGCGCGGGCAGCGTACACGGCCTATGGCAAACGCTTCCAATATTTGTGTCCTGTCGAATGCTCCCTGCCGTTCCTTAGTTTCCAATCCCACTAAAGGCTAATCACACCTTAGGATACGACTTAGTACTTGGATTCATTATAATTCCCACAAACAGAAGGATCAAATTGACATAACAAATTAGCTACAACGATCGCAAATCTATATTACAAAACCGGCGGAAGTGTACAGTTTACCGGATTTCCCAGTGTCTAAGCACAAAAAGTATGGCGTGCACCGCGCATATAGAGCCAAGGAAGTACATACTATAATGTATGATATTATCTAACGTTGCTTAGATCTGCGAATCACGCTATGAAGTGAGGAAATTACACGCATAAGCAATTTTATGTAACTACTAGTTGGTACCTAGCGCGTTCCAGCTGCAGAAGGAATAATTGTGGATATATCGTTTTAAATTTAGAAGAGTTATATTATTTAATTAGGAATGATAATACAATCACCGAAATTTAATGATGTATGACTTTCAAATAAATATGTCGGTACGATACGCGCACCACCTACGGTAAGTTAATTGTACTATGGATTAACTAACCTTCACGCAAGTGCCAGCAATATGTTGACAGAGTTTTACCGTAATCTGATTAATGATGTGGTAGCGCGTAAAATACGAACAAACAAACACTAATTTTATATATTAGATAGAAGAGCGTTAATAAAAGTTCTGCTTTGAAGTTGTTACGCAAACATGCGACATCTTGCCCGTAAAAATATCCAACGTGATAGATCCTAAGATACATGTAAAGTGGTTTTAACAACGCGTAAAATAGCAACATCATGTTTCGTATGGTGCAAAACGAAAATCAAACACCCTACTTACTGGAACGAGGCATCTTAAAATTGCAAGGTACAGACTTAAAACAAAAAGAAGCAAAGTCACAACTCAAGTGATCAAAGTAATAGTTATTATACGTGTCTGCTTACAACCAGAAGCAAAACCAGACGAAAGATCGAGTTTTCGTTTTCGGTCTCATCGCATGAAGTGATTTGTCTACACGCGTGCGCAGTAATTACTGGCGCGACAGAGATGGATGCGCGTTAATGACGGCCCGGGGATACGCCACTCTCGATTACAATCTGTATTCATCCCGGGTACGTGTAATAACACATGGATAGAGCTTTGTCGGGGCTAATTGCGCCGAAGACGCGCAATCCACCATTTAAGGTGAGAAATATTCCGAAGCGCAAGCAGACATGTGGTATTCTTCTTCATCAATATCAACCCAAACAAATCCACTTCTGGATATAGTCTGTTGTTAAGAGAATCCGCAGCACTGCAGGCTACTGGATCAAATCCCTTGCTGAACAAGGTCTACAAATAATTTCTAAGGTTTAAGTCTGACTATACAACCTAGTTTAATTTACACAAGTAAAACGACGATCACGATACAAGACAAAATCCTAGCATGTGGAGGTAATATTTAAAAAATCGGTTTAAACCAACCCCACCAGTCTCGAACACAGGTTCTAATTCTAAGTAGCCCCAGACTGTCAGTTTTCTATTTTCAGCATAACAGCGTAACTTTTTTATTTACAGCATAACTAAATTAGTCGTTCTCTTTTCCAACTAAGCGCACAACTAACTCCCTATCCTCTTTTTTCGACTTACCACGCATTCGAACCAAACGGTTTGCTTCAACTTTCGTCAAGCGTTCAGCGAAACAGTGAAATAAGTAGCCAGCATCTGTCTTTCCATCCATTTACTATGTCGGTGTCTTCAAAGTAACAGTGCGATTTATCATCTAGAAATATATCACCACTTACCCTCAGATGGGATAGTACTGAAGCACTGGCTTATAATAGTTTCATCATCATCATCATCATTACAGCCCTTCACAAGTCCACTGCTGTGCATAGGCCTCCCCTAAGGAACGCCACAAAGCACGGTAAGCACTATGATCAATGACCTCAATAGGGTCTCCCAACGGATAGGTCTTAAGATGAACATGGACAAAACAAAGATCATGTTTAATGCCCATGTCACACCTATGCCGGTAGTTGTTGTGAGCACTATGCTCGAAGTTGTTGACGAGTACGTTTACCTGGGACAAATAGTCCAACTAGGTAAGTCCAACTTCAACACGGCTGGGCAGTGTTCGGGAAATTACGACACATCTCTTCAAGTATACCTCAAACTCATGAAAAATAGATTGTACAACCAGTGCATGTTGCCAATGATGACTTACGAATCTGAGACATGGTCCTTCATTGCTGGCCGTATGAGGACGTTCAGCGAGCTATGCTCGGGGTTTCCCTGCATGATAAACTCAGAAATGAGCATATTCGCGGTAGAACCCAGAGTGATCGACATAGCCCAACGGAATAGTTAGCTGAAGCGCCAATGGGCTGGTTATGTTCTGGTGGGTGGTATAGTTCGAAGAACTCGTAACTGGTGGGGAAGAAAAGTTCTCGAGTGGCAGCCTTGTATCGGTAGGCGTAGTGTAGGGCGACCCCCCACTAGATGGAGCGACGACCTGATAAGACATGCACGAAGTCGATGGATGCAGGTGGCTCATGACCGTGCTTTGTGTCATAACTTAAGTGAGGCCTATGTTCAGCGGTGGAATTATGAAAGGCTGTAATGATGATGATGATAATCGTTGCAACACTACTGACCGAAGACCTCTCTACACTAGTTCTTATATATACCTGTACTCTTTGGCTAGTATTTATCAATTTTTGGCCCCGAAACAAAGTTGCAAGCGTGAACTACTTCCAAAATAATATTTTGTTCTGGATGAATCTTCCAGAAACACAGTTTGAGACAGTTGTAACGATTTTTAAATGACAAGACTCGCGCGTCATACGCCGCAAAGTAAAATACTCGACGACACACCTGGCGTGCCACTCCGCACTGAATCGGTTAACCTTTTGAGCGCCACGCAAAAAACGCGTTACCGTGTCCCGTACGCCAAAGCGAAAAGTAAACAAAAATACCTACGAAAAAAATAGCGTTGCCAAGAGTTGATATATCGGTAACACAAAATAACTTGATTTTGTTGGTTTTTATGCAATAAATGACTCTTTATAATCTAGTATGTTTAATTTAATCTTGTGCTGTCTTCCACTCTTTTTATATATGTACTTAGTATATCAATAAAAACAAGCAATAACAATAAAATGGTAGTAAACCACAGCACTACCACAGTATAATAAAAACATACAGTAGGACGACGCCTTTGATCTCGTGGTAAATGCCGACAAGGTCTAGACAGCGTATGGAGGTTAGGGTTGTCACAAATTAACTACTTTTACTAATTTAATGATTTATTTTTGATTTACATCGTGATCAACAATATGATTACTAATATAAAGAAGTAATAACTTGTTCTTACATTTTTCCTGAAAGTACTCAAAACGCTAATTGCACGCCTCACAACGTGAGGGAGTGCTCTACTCTCGATATGTGGCCATACCTCAGTTTCGCTACATAAAATCTTTCTTATGCTCTTAGCTAGACATCAAATCCATATATATACATATATACATATATATGGATTTATAGACTGTGACTTTATTTTACGTTTACGAGCCATTTTGGAACAACATCGTCATATCGGCGTACCAAAGTTAACTGCTGAGCCTAGGCCGCCACACAATTTGGCAATTTAATACAATTGCCAGGCTTAGCAAGCGTAGTTTTGAAGTTGTTGCTAGGAAGACGCTACTGCCCATCTCCCGGTTTGTTTCCCGGTATTGCATCTTACGACACCGATGGGACGATATGGGGTAGTGAATATTATCACACCGCCACTGCAAGGAGGACCGACACGGCGCGGACAGCCAAAATAGAATCCGAAACAAAAATTTCACATAAATACAACGACAACAAATTACCCCATTGAAAGGGTATCCGGGCTGCAAAAAAATTGATGAATAGGTTTTAACGATCTTCTGCTGTCGCGTTGTGCCCGAACGTATGAGCTGAGTATCTGAGAGATACAGAACTCGAACAGAAGCTTGGAGTGATTAAACCTATGAAAAAGGACGATATCGTCATCAATTTTTATTTCTTATATTGGTTGGATTGTCTTACGCCGCCACTACTCTGCCAAAAGAAGGTTCCATATTCTTAGTATTTTTTACAATACAATTACAAAATCGTAATAGAATAATTATTTTAGGCATCAAAGACTTAAAAATCAAGACCTTTTTTATAGAATAGGGGTGACAAACACAGTCGACCTGATGGTAAGTGGATACTGTGGCCCATAAACATCTACATTTATCCTCAATTAAGAATCAAAATGCAGATGCATTGTCACCCCTGAGGACTGAGACGGGACGCTCCGTTTGCAGTAAAAAAGGGTCTCCGTTTCTCTACTCTCACCGTACGAAACACAGTAGTATTAAGATGCTATTTTACGATGATATTCTGTGAGAGCGTGGTCCTACCCCGGTCGAGCTGACCCATTCGTGCTACAATCGTAATATAGTTGTAGCGTAGCTCTACCACGTAAATTCATTGGCCTATAGCAATTTAAAATTAAACCTAACCTTTTTTAATGTACCGTGTACATTTCTCGGAAACGGCTTCGAAATAGCATGGAACTGGCGTGAACATCACGCTCAGAGACATATATACAGATATATATAT
>DWHP01006563.1:0-11357 GCA_018247895.1 Parnassius honrathi | reverse complement strand
GTCTACTAACACCATTGCCAACACGAATTGGCGTAGTGCGGCGAACTCTTTCTTGCTTTAAAGCTTTCTCGGGAAAAAGAAGCATGGATCCTAATACGGCCATAAAGACTCTTACTCTACTTTTACCAAGCAAAGAATAATAAGACAAGAGAATTAATTATATTAATTTATTATTATGTTTTAAATTTTTCTCATTCCTAAAACTCTCTCAGAAATAGCCTGTGCTAGCCAGTGAGACGTATATATTATGCTGTAATTGTAACTTTTTCATTACAGTTTGGACTACCATGCATGTAGCAATGTCACGTCAAGATGCAATTCGTCAATTGAAACTTAAAAGCATTGCTAACGTTAAAACGGCTGATTAACCAAATTTTCCTGATTACTAATTAATACTTAATTATCTTGTGTAAAATTATTTAAATGCTTCATTATTCATATGTTTGATTGAAACTTAAATATCGCAGATAATGTTATATAGTACGACTGAGATTTTACGAAATGAAGGAAAATGTTTTAGTAGGTACAAATTTATTTACATGTGCTCGTACAAAACTTATTCTAACTTAAAATAAAATGTTATATGTATGACTATTATGTTTATTATTATGTCCTTGTTTCGACACGGTATCGACATCTAAATCACGTTGGTACCATGTCAAATTTATTCTTTATTAATTACACTTTTTGGCAACAATTGAGTTCTATAAAATGGTTGACAAACATTTTTAAAACTTCTACATCATGTATCTTATACTTGAAACATTTATACGTTAGTCAGCACACTCAAAGTGCATGGGGACTATAAAAACTCTTCTGACGTACACCATTCTTTTCATAATTTACATTATTTTGAAGAAAAAATATAGCATCAAAAATTAATGTTTAACATATATTGAACGTATTGCTTGTCAAGACTTAAAATTTAGTCTATTTAATAGACATTACCTAAACAACCTTATACATTCATATTTTTTTTTTGTTTGCTGTCAAATTAAATCAAATTGAAGAGCTTGAACTTAGGTTTGTGCTTTGAGTTGCTCCTTGACATTCAGAATCCCAACTTTTTAAGCGCCTTAAGATCGACGTCTCCGTAATAATCCTCACTGTAACATACATGATTTGAGTTACATGTCAGTGGCGTTATAGTTTTATAATATCAACCTGATTCAAGATTTTAATGGGAAATTTCGTATTTTCATCATTAGCTAGTCACAATTTACTCCTAGAAATGGACCTCTCCCACTATCTTTTTTGGATTGACAAAGCGAATTGACGATTGCAAAACCAGACGTTTCGCACCTTTAACGCTGCTACCCGTCGTTGTTCTGGGTATTTTATACCTGGTGTAAACGAGATGGTTATACCATCATATATCGGAAACCAGAAGATTTTCGTATCTCATAGTCGCCTCTGATGAAATACACAGAGGTAATAGGGTGATGGTTTACCCTACACCTCCACCATACCGCAAATACAATATGTAAAATTTAACAATTTTCATTAATTTTGAAATGCGTTCATAACCATAGTTTAAAATTTAAAAAGAAATCAACATACCTGTTTACCCAAGAAGATATGAAAACTGGTATTATCGTGGCTAGTTGAGTACACATAGATTAATAAAAGAGAAAGTACTGTAAGAAACAAGAAGTTATTATGATATTATGAGAAAGTGAACATAATACAGGGGGAAAAAGACAGATCGTGAAAGATCTAGTAAATGTTATTAGGAAAATCGTGCAACAGTGCAATACTACCTACATACAGATCGAAATAAGACACACCGTTGTTTAATTTTTATATTTTATTTATTTTATCACTAAATGGTAAAACTTAAGTATTACAGTTTCTTTATCAAACAACAACACTCAGTCGCAGCGAGATAATTCAGTAACAAAGAATATTTACAAGGTCGATTCAGAATAGAAACGTATCAATTTACACTGGACATTATAAATGCAAATCTATATATTTTACACACATATATATCCTATTCAACAACAATTTCATATATTCCAAGAAATCGCCCGTAGGCAGGGTTATCTAAACTGGTATAGTTACTTACAAAGCGCTATCAAAACTAAAGATACAATAAAAATAAATATTTGTAACGCTGTAAGCTTCTATTAACTTTCTAACTCGCTTTCTGGAAACTGTTTAAGGCTACATAAGGAGAAAATTATTTGGCAACCAGAAATGAATACAAATTGATTGACTTCACTCACTTAACATTCTAATTTTGAATTTGAACCTGGAACATTATCTCCGCGCACCGAAAATATATTTTATTTTAAATCACCGAATTTAAATTAAACAAGTGCCATTCACATTTGACAGATTTTCGTGGTACATTGTTCTTAGTGCGCGGGGTTATTAAAAAAATATGTGAGTATTAAAGGCTTAAGGTGGGGATGAGTTGTGTTTAGTTCTCCTTAGGGGGACGGGGTTTAACCTGCTTGGGCTGTGGGGGGCGGGCCTGGCTGTCATGCTGGAGTCCAGATAGAAGTTCGTTCTTGCGGATCGTCTTCAGATCCAAGTCACCATAGTAGTCCTCGCTGAAAATGTACGCGAACCTTACTGTTTGTCGCATCTACTCAACTTTACTATATCTAAATCCTACGATAC
This sequence comes from Parnassius honrathi, assembly GCA_018247895.1. Taxonomy (NCBI): domain Eukaryota; kingdom Metazoa; phylum Arthropoda; class Insecta; order Lepidoptera; family Papilionidae; genus Parnassius; species Parnassius honrathi. The sequence continues at coordinate 8,729 of DWHP01006563.1, read as the reverse complement.
TTTAATTTTAACTTTTAGTTTTAATCAATTCATATACACAGCTAAGCTCGAGCAACTTTTGCTATGACCAGCTTATAATTATAGCAGTTAAGCATGATTAAGAAAATTCAAAATTGTGTAATAAAACTCGTACACAACACTCGATATCTAGTGAATTGCCTTGAATTGGTAACGATAATACTAAACCAATCGCTTTTCTTACTTATATATAATACATAATATTACTATTATATATACATGTTAAATTCTTAAAAGTAACTAAGGAATGAAGGTACTAAGCTTGTAAGGATTCATAACAAGACTTCGGTGACCTTCATTAATAATCTTTCAATCGTGATCAACCGAGACACATCCCAGTTTTTGATTGTTCGAAACAGACAGACCATGAATCGGAGATAAAAGAAAGGACTCATTGTTGCAAAGTAGTGTCCTTGTGTATATCATTGTATTTTGGAACTTACTGTAAACAAAACCGTTACCCTGTAGTAAATTACTTGTCACTAACAGATAATTTAAATTGTCGCAGTGGCGTAAAGAATAACAGTTAACTTTAAAGTGGAACTATTGGTTGTTATTATATTTATACATACATCATAACCTACAATTCGGCATTGACTACGGTGGTCCACAGTTAACGATGTTCTTGTGCAAGTATACAGTGATACCTTAAGTCATGCATATTATAAAACTGACCTATTTTTTACATAAGTGGAGGTATACGAGTATACAGTTCACCTGATGGTTAGTGATCACCACCATCTATAAACATCTACAACACCAGAGGAGTTGCAGGTGCATAGCTAGATTTTTAGAAATGAGTAGGCTATTTTCTTGAATCCGAAATTTTTTTGGCATCAGGAAATTTCGCAAGGTGGTCGTGCGTGACAGAAAATCATATTGATGTGGATATAATTTAGAGTTCTGTCGCAGTGTATGATCGAAATATAATTACTACTAGAATTCTAGAGTTAACCTAAACAATTCCTCATAGCGCTCCATACGGGTACACGCGATAAAAATACAAAAAGATGCAATATATATTGAAAGTGGTAACGAACTTTGTTTTTTTTTTCACTAACTTTTTCACCGGAATATCTGACTATACAGCTCTTTTTTTAAACTAAAGAATACAAAAATAACATATAAATACTTCGTCTAAGAAAATATGCACACAAAATCGTATGGATTTGTATCATAAAGTGCAAAAGAATTGTTTGTTAGTCACAGGGACATTATGGAACGGGATAATAAGGCCTAATTTGTTATTAAAGTGTTATATCATACTGATCAAACACCACGTAACCAGTGATTGAACCAGTGTATATAGAAGAAATTTAAAGAGAAACGTTCAAGTGCTGAGTCAAGACTGATATACTTAAACGCTATAGAATAAGAGAGGTTAAGCATTAGTTATTTTAACATAGTACTTACCATCCGGGAACGTCTTCAGGGTCTTCGCAGTTGCCTGTTCCATCAGTATCTCCAATCTTGAAGACGGTTCCGATTGGGCAACCGTATTCCCGAGCAGATCCCTCAAGGCAGATGTAATATTTACGACAGTCTTCAGGGTGAGCGTGACGGCTGAAGGAACCGACTACGCTTGACTCCCCAGGAATGTGGCAAGAGAAACCGTTAGCAACCTCTGTCAAACATAATAAAGTGACGTCACTAACGAGAATAAAAAGTTAATCGCTGAGTGTCTAATACCAGTATAGTATAGATAAGGAATATAAGGTAATTGTATACTTTCCTAAAGGCCGTTCCTTAAGCGTAATCAAATAATAAAATAATACGTAAGCAAGTAATCAAACATTTTAAGTTACATTTTTTCTTCATTTTACATTTTTCTTATATCAGTCATTAACATTATTTTTAAAACTAAATTTTGATTTCTGAATAAGCTGTGCCATGTGTTTTAAGATTTGATTTTGGTACTCACCCTCAGTTCTGCACTCAGGGACCTGGTCGGCCCACATGCACACACGTGATTCTCTGTCATAGGCAAGACCAGGGCTGCATTGGTAACGGGAGGCTTCGCCATTCCAACAGTTCCAGAACACATCACACTGCTTCTCATCAGGGAAGATACCATACAACCTCTCGCAGTGGGGAGTTGAAATTGGGGGCTCTGAGAAGAAAGGTGGTTTATTAAACACCTACACGAAGACTATTAATTACTGCGAAAAAAGCCGTTTAATAAAAATATAAATTATGTTAATATCGTCTCATATTATCATATTAAGGCAATTGTGTCAACTCTGTTAATAGACACTAGCTCTTAATATTATGTGGATTGACCAACGACCTTCTGTCAACATCCTGGTAAGCGAAATACGCATAAATTTAAATATGAATACATTTCAACCTTGACCATGTATCAAATTTGCGAAACCTGTTTAGAGCTTTTTTAAGTATAGATTTAAATGATCAGATTTCTAAAGTTTTGTATATCTTTATTTTTTTTAAATAGGGGTTACAAACGAACGAAGAGTCCCACCTGACGGTCAGTCGTTACTATGGTCCATAGACATACATTTATCATCAATTAATATATCATAATGCAGATGCGTTGTCACCTCTAATGTCTAAAACGAAATAACTCGTTTCCAGTAAAAAGGTTTGCTGGTTCTCAGCACACACTATACGAAACACGGCATCAACAAGCTGCTATTTTACGCTGGTATTCTATGAGAGCGTGGTCCTTCCCGGCTGAGCCGATATAATCGTGCTAGAACTACAATATAGTTGCAACGTTGCTCTACCACGTGTAAATTTTCTTTAAACTTACCAAGCTGTGTCCTTTCACCACAGTCAACGTTGTGGAGGTAGTCGCAGTTTTCAGTGAGGTATTTAGAGTCGGTGGCATCGAAAGCAAGTCCATTTCCACAGGTCTTCAGTTCCGCGACGCCATTGTCGCACTTCCAATACTTGTCACAAGATAAGTGATGTGGGTAAAAACCGAAGTCATCCGGACATTTGAATGATTCTTGAGCGAGAGCTGTAACAAAAAAGAATACGTGTAAAGAACTTATTTCTAACTAACTACACTTTATTTCAAATTAAACTATATAAAACTGTTTGATTTAAGAAGCCCACCAAATTTACTCTAACACAAATCGATAATTGAATTTACTCAATCTAATAAATTTTGAAAGAGTGCCAATTTTTCAAAATATTATCTCGTTATATTTCATAACAAACGTCTTTTCGAATTAATATTAAACTTTCAAATAAACGCCAGGGGATTTTACAAAGTTGTGATTGCAGCACGCAGTTGATTTCACTAAGCACCGATCACAGGCTGGGTCGCTCCTTCTTTACGGAATGCAATGCGACAAACTGTTGTTGAGAAATATTATGCGACTGGAGTAAAATGTGAATTAACTTTATTGCATTGCAAGTTATTTATATTTCTTGGATTGTTTCATATGTACCAAAATATTAACTGTAATTTATGTATTGTTTTTCTAAGCTTTCATGTATTTTTTAACTTTAAGTTTGATGTATTTATGTCTTTACAGGTTGTATAAAACATTTCCAATTATATTTTCGTGACGATGTTCTTCTAATTAAGAAGGAACTAAAAGCTATAAAACTAGTTTTCAACTATCTTGTTTACTTACGAATGAGGAGTGTAAACACTTCCACATTTTATGCGATGTTATGTCATATATGCACCGACTCACCAGTAGTTCTAGTTAGCTTTAATACGAAACCAGAAATTGTGAAAAACCTCCTTATCATTGAGCGAATAGCTACTCTCTTTTATTTTTTGGACTTTAAGCCTAAATTGTGACGAAAACAAACTAACGAAAAGTAAAAGAAAATTTAAGCTATATTTTAACAATAAATAGTTGGTGTCAAAAATCAACCAATAGGAATATAATGGTAAAAAGTGAAAATGGATGGTAAATCTATATAAATACTTAGATTAGATAGATTAGACACTTATTTTAATATTTTCATTGCATGTGTAGGTTCATGTCATTGTATTTCGTATTTTTGCTTAATTTCTTTATTTACTATTCAATATAACTTCTATATGAGTAATATTAAGCTCTTATTTATGATTCAAGAATTTGGTTATTCAACAGAGACCACTCACATTTCAAAATGCTTAAACACATATTGCCAAAGTGCTAATCACGTAACCACTATAACTGCAATGGCTTTCTGGGTTATGTTGCTCTACAAACATACTAAACGATACACGCCCGAGAGCCTACTTATTCTTCATCGCTTTTCGATTTCCGTTTCGATCTCACTTTTGCCTTATATATAAGAAGAATATGCTAGTACATTATTTGTGTATATATAAGGAACCATGGTATCCAAGTAGGTAGAGTCCAAACGCTTGCCGTTAATTATGCAGTACGTAAGCAACCAAGTTTCGATTCCCACTGGCACTTGCTCGGCGGTGAAGGAAAACATCGTAAGTAAACTTTCGTGATAACTAAGACATAAAGTCCGCCAACACGGACTGAAGTAGCACAGTGGATTAATAACTCCACTGGTCTATTGGCTGTAACTTTCATTTACTTTACCATAACAGACGACAAATCGTTTCAAATAGATAATCAAGTATTACATGTCACATTTTTTTTTTAAATGAAAATAGAAAAATGACATGATCTATTTATCATAGAATGGTCGTAATAATCATAACTGACTTAGACAACTTTTGTTAGTTATAAATCTTAAATCAAGGCCAACCAGGTGTTAAGGGGCCTTACATTCTTGCTAGTTATTCAACTATTGAAGCAAGATTATTACAAAATAAATGATGACATGAAAAGTGGAATGAAACCACGAGGAAATGTATTTTGTTTCGATTCACTTTTTCATGCCATTACTAATATTATTTTGACACAAAAAATTTCACACACATTCAACATTCTCAATTAACAAAAAATTAACTCTACAACTGAGAAAAAAAAGCCGTAAAAGAGCCGTGGTAGCTCAGATGGTTAACACTTGCTGTAAATATAACAGAACGCGAGTAACCCGGGTTCGATCCCAGCCGGCAGCAATGAAATTGTTAATTGCAATTTTAAGTGCTGATTTACCACGTGCTCGGCAGTGAAGGAATACATCGTGAGGAAACCTGCATGTCTAAGAAAAAAAATATTTCGAAGACCTGTGAAGTTCGCCAACACGCATATTGGGGCAGCGCGGCGGACACTTCCTTGCTCTAAAACCCTCTCAGAAATGAGGGGAGGCCTGTGCTCAGCAGTGGGACGTATATAGGCTGTAACTTTTTAACTTTTAACTGTTTTCTTTTGCAAATAGACTTTATTGTGTAAAACGAAAAATCTCGAAAATCACAAACGCATATTGTATTTTGTTTTATAAGCGTTATATTAATAATACCTTCTTAATTTTGGTAACTTTGTTTATTTTATCACGTCACGTAACGCTTAGTAAGGTTATTTATTCAATCAACAAGGTTATATTTAACTGCATCGCAAGTTGCATGCGCTTCCTTCCAGGTAGATACATGAACGTGATTGAATGTAACAATGAAGCAAATTAATACATATTTGGTATTGTTGACGACATAAGACGAAGTTGCAGTCCTTTGTAACGTTTTGGAACCTCTGTAGGGTGAGCCAAAATCACATTTTACGATCGTATTCGAATCGCACTATTCGAGCGTTAGCTATAGAATCCATATAATTAATACGTGAAGGGAAAACTTATTACAAACATATTGCGCGCACGGAGGAGTCCTAGATAGTTAAAGTTACAGTAGAACGTTATAGTTAAAGTTGTCATAGCTAAGGTTTATATGGAGAAGGAACGTAGAAAGCTAAAAACCATTAAATTAAAAAAAACATTTATTACCAATGTGCAAACAAATAATAGTCTGTGATTAAACTGAGTAGAGATTTTCACCAAAGAATTTAATAATGTTGCCAATAAATAATTACTTCTTAATTTTGTAACAAATGTTGCCTTATCAACGACCTGTGAAGTATGCGTTTAGATAAAAAGCTGTTTATTTTATATTTTATTTAAAAAACTTACATTAAGGGAATGACATTATTTTTAGGTCACGTTGAGAACACATTTCTTTATAAATTATAAGTATAAATTCGTTTCTATTTTTATTTTACGAGAAAAAATATAAAATCGGACAGTTTAAGCGCTAGCGCCCTCGTCCAGTGCCTGCTAAGACATTTTCGAGCAATGATTAGTGTCACAGCCCATTAAGGTCCACTGCTGAGCGTAGGCCTCCCCAATAGATTACCTCATTGTCTCTTGATAGAAAGATTGAGAATATTTGCCACAGTTGTCACGCTGGGCAAGCGGGTTGGCAACCGCAGTTTTTTTTTAAAAGTCATTACCGCTGCTCATCTCCTGATTTTTTCCCCTCTGTCGCCTCTACGACATCCACACGACTATTCTTACGCAGCCTACTTAAGGCATAAATTATTATTATATTAACTGGCGATTTCCAGGGTGGGACGTATTTACTTTATTCATTTAAAAACCTTTTCGCTTTAGTGCTTTTCTAGACGCTTACATACCTAGACACCACACCGTAGTACGAGAAGGCCTTAAGTTCCGTGGTTCGCTGACAATCTAAATTTAAGCCCTGGTGCCGGTACCACTGAAATTAGTAATTACAGATTCACATATTAAACACCTATATGTGGCCGACGATAAAGAAAACCGTGAGAAAACTTGAATGTCCATAACATAAAATAAGTAGAGGACAGGAAAAAAAACGTATTTCCGAATGAGAATAGTAATTGATTTGTCCTTCGCGTCCAAAATTTTACCCGCAAAATTGACCGCTCGCTATTGCTGAATGAATTTAATATGCGTGTCCTAGTTAGATATTAGTATATGTAATTATATTATTTTTTTGGAGAATTAGGGTGACAAACGAGCACACAATCCCCCTGATAGTAAGTGGATGCAGTTACCCATAGACATCTACATTTATCCTCGATTAAGAATTAAAACGCAGATGCATTATCACCCCTGAGAACAAAGATAGAATGCCCCGTTTCCAATAAAATATTAGTGCCGCATTATGGAATGTTCGAATAATGTTCCGACATTATTGCCACGGTAAAATCGATCTGAGAGAAAATCACTATCACCATATTATTCCAAATAAATACTCTGAATAATGCTTGTGTAAAGAAGACTTTCGCGACTGTAGAATTTGAATTACGACGTTAAGATTCTTTGCAGTTCCAATCTTAAAACAAATTAGGGTACCGTCTCTTTAGAAAGGAACTATGGTTGTTTTTCTGTTGCATTGTCAAATCTTTATCCCCACACTAGGATTTTCTTCTGTACGGTGGAGGCAGTTCACATAAATTGCATGAGCACAAATATTCGGACCCAAATACTACCAAAGACTTATTCCGTGATTGATACATACCCGCTGTCCTCAGCGCCGTAGCTCAATGCTAAGCTAGTGTGCCACGGAGCCATCAAAATGAACATTGTCTTATTGTGCGAAGTTTTAGGTAAACAACATGTTTGTCTTTTCACCTTCGAAATATCAAAGATGCTATCTTCATCTATATATTGTATACATATAAATAATTCAATTTTATCGAACGAAGTCGCGAGTAAAAGGTAGTTGTTTGCATAAAACTGATGAATTCATTGTTCATACTGATCACTTATTGATAGAAAATCTTGCACATCAATGCAATCGTGAAGATGCATCGCCTAAACGCACTAAATGTTACTAATACACATGATTCGTAACCTATTATGTATATAAATAGAAGGAAATCTAATTTTCTTGCCGATACGTCCTTGAGTAATGTGGAGTTCTTCTCAAATCTCAAAGGTTTTGGGAGCCGTTCTGTGCCATGCAATGAGATGTATTATTACATTTACGGTCGTCAGAGATAATCAAATATACAATAATAATTAAACATTTTCAGTTTCATGTCATATTTGTATACAAGTTAGTATAGTATTAATGGCTAATAAATTATAAATCAAAAAGTGAATATTAACGAGTAGTAAAATTAAAAATTTTGTACAACCTACTGCAATATAAATGAAATGAGAACATCATCAATGTAGTCGAAGTCATATAGGTACGTTATATGATAATATGATCAGAGATCAGAGAGATTATATGGGACTACATGAGAAGCACCAGTCAAAATCGGTTCAGAAAAAGTTTTTAGGTAAAGAAACAGTCGAATCGAATACCTCCTTCTTTTTTGAAGTCGGTTAAAAATCATCGAAAGGTAGTGTCACTGTATTACGGTGGCGATTAGCGACTACTCTCATTTATATAATATGACGTAGATTTTACATACATTAACTTATACGTGTATATTTCAAAGATCATCCATTTTTTATTGTTATGAAAGAATAAGTGCTTAGGTAAAAATATTTGCTTTCGGTGGGGCGTGACCCACCCGCAGGGCGTATTCATTACCACCTTGATACGTTGTGTCATTTACGTGTCACACTATTTCGCACATCACGAAATTATGTTTAGAGATGTGTTTAGACTCACGTAAATTTACCGAATTTAAAAAACGAAAAGGTTCTTTCTTCATCGTATTTTTTTTTTATGTATGTTAACCGATTTCTCGGAAACGGTTAAACTGATTTGAATAATTCTTTTGCTATTAAGTACTTTTGTGGTAAATTTATATCATCTTCATTACAGCCCTTCACAAGTCCACTGCTGAACATAGGCCTCCCCCAAGGTACGCCACAAAGCACGGTCCTGAGCC
>DWHP01006562.1:0-11357 GCA_018247895.1 Parnassius honrathi | reverse complement strand
ATATGAAATATATATTTATGTATATTTATCATTTCCTTTTATATATTTATCCAGCTCAACCAGATGTGAATACTCTAGCAATAACCCCCCTATAATAATGATATGCCTTAAAACGGAAAGCTTAAAATTTACGACTTCGTGCGAGTGCGAAAAAATGCAAAGCTCTTTGCGCTTTTTCCATGGTGGTTATTCCATGTATCCAACAAAACCGTTTAAAAATATTTAGTTTTTACAGTTTACAATAATTTACGAAGTTATAATGCAGCTAGTTTAAGATAATTTTCTATGGAATTATAACGAAATTTTTATTAATCGAAGTGAATGTTAACTTGTTAGGTCTACTTAGTTGTGATAGTTTTCGTTTTAGCTTCATTACATACTACTATCATACACGATTTTCATATTTTCAAAAAAGTGGTTAAGTTTGTAAAAGGGGAAGCTTTACGGTTCTGTTTTGCGTGCGTTATCTAGATCGGAACAAAGGTTATATTTTAATCTATGGTAACCGCGGTTAACTATGACATCAGGGCGTTGAACATCGCAGTCCCCCCCGTGACCATGGGTGCTGTAAAGCTCTCGAAACATTGGGTATTTAAAAAGTTAAATATACGCGATAAAATCCGTAAAAACTAGTATTATTTAAAAAAATGTTGTTCCATACACCCAATATTTTTAAAGGCTACCTCCATCTCTATCCAACGCTAACTCGAACGATGGAATAGACGGTTGAAAATCATCCCCCTTTATCTGAATGAAGGTACCCAAAATGAAAATGTTTTTTAGTTTTTTTTTCACAATGATTAAATCCCAAGTTATAAATTTGTAGCACCTAGGGTCTCTGATTAAAATCGCGGACGGACGGACGTACGACTTGGCGAAACAAAAAGGTAGGAAACCTTTTTGTCCTCTTGTTTAACTTCGGAACCCTCAAAACGTAGATTGTTTATGATTATCCTGTATGATTGTCTCATATGTACGATTATCTTACCATCTGGTGGAATGTATGCTCGTTTATCACAATTACTCCAATAAAAAATAAGACACCCACACTGAACCGTGCGCGGTCTCAATCGGTTGTAAACATCATTACCATCGTTATTCGGATGGTTGTTATAGTGTTAAATGTCACAATAAATTCTCTTCCTTTCCTCCGCGGCTAAATTTGGTCAGTCAGTGGAGTTATAAATAAAAATCGCCTGGAGATTAAGTGGTGGTTTTATATCCTTATTTTCCTGATCCATGTATTCTATAAGTAGCGGTTCTGAGGGCTCGTTCCGTGCGACGTGATTGAGGCCGTGTGGAACTGCCCGGTGTATCGGTGCGCTTGTTATCTCGTACCGAGGGGTGGCCGTTAGCTGGCGATAGATGCCGGTGGCGCCTGAGAGCTTGAGCGTACTTTTTTCTATTTTGAGTGGGTGTAATTTTTGGCGCCATGAAGTGTGCTTGCGTTAGGAATTTAAAATTGTGCGTGACCTTTAATCTCCTTCTTTTCCCTCCAGATTATAGATATTCAAATACAACATATTCCAATCCTATTCGGTTAATACTCGATCCTCTTTTAATATACTCTTTTCCTATACTTTTATGATCCGCAAACTGAATTTAAATACAAAATCCAGATAAGATGTATTACGGATAAAGTATCCGGCATAGCGATTATCAACACAGTGCCTATAAAAAATCCTTATGATAAACAGCTGCACCCAGCGTACACTATATTGTACAGGCTAGTTTTAAATCTTAAGTGTCTTGTTTAGCAGTGCAGATACTTCTCCGTTATTTAGCTGGAATAAAATAAGTTTATCACTTTTAAATCATAAACATTTTTTTTTGTGTTTATGTGAGTAAAAATAAAAAAATCTTTGTTTTTTTTGTGAATTGTCGGGCTAAACTCTGTTATTGGATTTTTTCTCAAGAAATTGTTAGTAGTAGCCGGATTCGGGAACCTCGCACCTCGGAAAGAATGTAAAGCCGTTGGATCTGCGTCTGATATCTCTCCGGTCGTGTCTGATTACCGTTCCATTGGATTATAAGAGTGAGGGAATAGAGAGTGCAACTGTACTTGCGTATACAGCGTTCGGGTGTTATAATTCTGTTCTATTTAGATGGCTAGTCTCCGTTGATACTGACCGCTGTGTCTGAAATTCAGTCTAGAGAACATTCTTATTATCAGAAGGCGCTTTTTAATTAACCAGATTTTCTAGAGTTGATTGCTACTTGTCTTAAAATTTATTATTTTCTCCTCTGATTGTATAAAAATGTTGTAGATTTTATCTGTCACAATGTTTCATATTTTTAAAATAAATTGTAACTCGTTAATTGAATTTCACGCGTTCAATCTATTTGTGGTTTAATAGGCTTACTGAAAATGTTACTGACGGTTTTTGACGAAGATCATTTATTTTCGCTTGCTCTAAAATGCAGTGCAATCTTTTAGAAAATAGTTTGTGAATTCCGCTAATTCGGTGATGTTAAATTCGTTGCGTATATAATACTTATTTTTCGAAGTAATTACTATTTTAATTATTCTTTTATAGATATCTCTAATATGATAAATACATCATTACATGCACGCTGTGATTTATTTATTGCTGTGATACATATTAACATTTAAGCATGATTGCATAATATACGTGATAGAACCACGCTGCAGCTATATTGTGGTTGTAGTACGAATGGGGCGGCTCGACCGGGGAAGGACCATGCTCTCACGGAATACCAGCGTAAAATAGTAGCATAATACTGCTGTTTCGTATGGTGAGATCCGGAGACCCTCTTTTTACTGGAAACGAGGCACACCATCTTAGTCCTCAAGGGTGACAACGCATCTGTGTTTTGATTCTTAATCGAGGATAAATGTAGATGTTTATAGGCCACAGCATCTACTTACCATCAGGTGGACGGTGTGCTCGTTTATCACACTAATTCTTCAAAAAACGCATGTTTATGGGTGTTAGGACTCCTTTTCTACCTCTTGCAGTCCGTCTAGGTAGGTACTGTCGCCACTGCTGTGTTCCGGTCTGAAGGCTATAGGGAGCAAGTATGATTGCGGACGGTGAGACACTCCATCTCAGTCCTCAGAGGTGATAACACAACTGTATTCTGCTTAGTTTGAAGTTAGCTGCAGGTGTACATAAGCAGCAGTAGCCACATACCATCAGGTGGACTACAAGTTCTTGTTATCACTTGAGTTTAATATAAAAACGATTCGTAAACATCTTATTCAATAAGTTTGTTCTTCTTTCCGTCCTGATATTCTTCTGAAGTGCTTAGTTGGAGTAGTAAACGGTAATATTTGTGGTGTTTACAGAATCTTGAAAGCATGTAAGTGAGAGAAATTCCGATTTTCAATTATTTCATTAAGAGAAATTAAAGTTTTAGTAATGTAGATAATAAGGAAATAAATAAATCGATTTACAACTATTGCAAATGACGAGACGGGGTAGTGTAACAGAATCGTTCAACCCATTTTATGCCGTTGTCCAAATGGTGAATATGGGGAAGGGGCAATAGTCGTCATACCATAATAATAATGTCCTCCAGACCGAATTTCGGTCACGGCGGCCTGCCTCAACGGAGGTTAGCCATCGGTGCAGGACAGGGTTATAGTGTCCAAGTGTATGCGCAGGCACAGGTGCACTCTTTATTACCTCACTCTCATAATCCGATGGGACGGTAAACCGACACGACCGGAGAGAGATCAGGCGCAGGACCAACGGCTTTACGTGCTTTCCGGGGCACGGGGGTGAGACACCACCAACTTCCTGACTCCGGGCAGCTACTGAGAATTTCTTGAGGGAAAAACTCAATAATTTATTTTTTGTCCCGACCCGGGATATGAACTCAGGACCTTATGATCAGCAGTCGCACTAATACAACCACAAGACCAACGAGGCGGTCATACCATTACGAATCTGGCATATCCGTAGACCGGAAGAAGCGGTAAAGGTGTGAGATAGCTGGTACTAAGATAACTTATTAAAACTTGGAGACTATGACATATCCCTCTTAGAGGGAGAATCCATTGTCTAGCGTTGTTACGACTAAAAACAAGAAGGTTGTTTTTTATTACATAAGCATTAGGATTTTCACCTCTATCGTGGAGGGACTTAATACACATAAATTGCACAAAAACAAAATTCCAGAACCGAAATAATAGTTTGTTAGTCACACAAATACTGGATTCGTATGGTTTATACTCTCGGCCTATGCTGAGCCACTGCACAGAATCCTCTCTCCGTTCAGATTCTTATGAAATGAAAAGAAGATATAAAGATAAGCATCTTCAGCTCGTTGTTTTTAAATAAAACCTTTTGCTTCGGGAAGAGACAAGCGAAAACACTAACTGAAATCCGCAGTAAATCCATTGGACCGGAAAAAAAGAATGGAAATAATGGATATATATTTACTAAGAAAATGTCTACAATTGGGTAGAGACGAACTAATTTATAGGTTGAGGAATAAATGCCCGAGCGGCACTCTACTGTGAGTGAATTGTGCATTGAACGGAAAGATTAAGACTTGGCCAAATCGAAGTCCGTTTAAAGTGTACTACTGAACAGATTATTTAATGTATTGTAATTACATAGTCTGTTCGTCCAAATAATGTAATAATAATAATACAACTTTACCGTTACACCCTATTAAAGTCCACTGCTGGACATAAACGTCCCTCATAGATCGCCTCATGGGGGGAATACTTGCGATAGTTGCCATGCTGGGCAAGCGGGCTGACAACCGAAGTTTTATATTTAGTCGTTATTAGGAAGACGCTACTATCCATCTCCTGATTTGGTTCCCTCTGTCGCCTTTTACAACAGCCACGGGATGATATAGGGCAGTGGGTATTCTTCCACCGCCACTAGACGGTAAAAAATATGTATTAATAATATTTACTCAATCATTTCCTTTTAAAAATAAATTGTTTTCAAAGCCAAATCTTCCAAATTTTCAAATCAGTTTAGTTAACGACGAGTAAATAAGTAACTTATGGTAAGTTTTGTCATTTGTTTACATATAAGAAAATTTTTACAGAAATACTCCATCTGTCTGAGTCTGTAATCAGTCAGTAATTCACCATAGAGCTTGAAATTGTGAAAAAATTTAAGGATATATGTGTATGTGAATCTTTATGGACCACAAATGTACTCATTATTAGATGAACTGCGTTATTTGTCATCTTTACTAATAATAGTAATAGTTTATTAACATAAAGAAACATGCTAATGATAAAATTATTTTATTTTATCCTGGTGATCCTGATCAGGATACTAGAACAAAAATATTAAATTATTGTATTGTTTTCGGTTCTTGATACGAGTGTATATTTTCCATGATGGTGAAAATTTCATTAAAAGATTGCGTTACATAGATAGAACTAGCAAAGCTAATAAAAACATGTAAAAAACAATTAACAACAAATCGTGCAATGATACAAACGAGAGTGCAAAAAAAAAGATTTTAAATAAAATAAAATGCAGTGCAATAAAAATACATTATTCAAAGAGGCTGCGAGTGTCCATTTACAAAAGATTTATGCCTCCATTTCGCTAGAGGTGCGGACTGATTTATTAGTTTAAAAAGAAATGGAGTCGCGGACAAACTCTTTTGGAAGTACATGAAATAACTACTTTTTGAAATTTCGTATTTAAATATCTTTATATCTTATTTAACTAATTTTTATTTGATGACACCTAAACTTTACGTTACAATTGAGATCTGTGAATACCTTGCGGTATTTTGTATCTAATAAAATTATATTCATATGTGGGGAATAAAGCATACGAGACTTCGCAAGAGCTTTCACTTGTTTTGTATTACGAACTTTTTTTAAATAGGTGTTTTCAGTGCGTCCTCTTCTGTCGTTCATCAATCTATCTTTTCCCTCCCTCGTACATCTGTCTTACTCTCACCCCATTAACGTTCCTTTTCATGTGTTCCTCCATTCCGGACACATTTATGAAGTGACGTGGTCAAAGGCTTTGCTCAAAGTAGCACCTTCGCTATACGCTGGCTGTAAATTTCATATTATGCGAAAGATTCGAATAAGGTCTCAAATATAAGTTTTGATTTATTATGTTCTCAGCGGTGAAGCTAAACCTCGTGAGGAAACTCACAAGTATGACTAATTAAAACATTTAGATATATCTCGTAGAAATATATAATAAGTATAATAATGTCAAATTTTATTAACAAAACGTTTGGCGGGGCGCTAACAATAAACGTGAAAAGGAGTGTTGCCAAATGCATTGTACTAATAATAAACTTAAAAAGATAACTAAAAAATATTAAAATGTTCTAAAATAAACAACATCACTTTACTGGCAACGCGGCATTACGTCTTAGTCCTCACGGGTAACAATGCATCTGCATTTTAGTTCTTGACTAAATATAGATATGTCTATGGGCCGTAGCAACCACTTGTCCTCAGGTGGATTACCTATGTGTACGTTTGTTACCCTTACTTCTATAAAAAGAGGCTCCAACACTAATAAGCTGGCTCGTCCGCGATAAATAAAACAAAGCGCACAAAATGTGAGTATTTTGTATGATGGGAACGACGAGAACTGGAGACCCCTTTTTACTGGTTAAGGGACATTCTGTCCTGGTATTGAATGGTGACGAATTCACAATTAGATTCTAGAATGACGATTTGTTACACTAACTTCAATAAAAGGTTTATAATAAAAACGTTGTACAGTAACGATAGATTTAAAAGAAGATTACTGCAAGAGGATCTACTTATCAATTTGAGGGAATTTCTATTACGACGGCTTACTGCGGAAAGTCAAGCACCGAGAAAGCGCTCCCATTTGAATAATTTACAAGGCGAGGTAAACGATTTTCTATAAAATGCAAAGTGGCGTACTGTAGAGAGATATCAAGGGTGAAGCTCATTGGTACTTTTACATATGAGTAAACATATCAATAAGTTTGTCGGGGTGCACATATATAAAATTTATGGTGAATTTATATCCTTTTACAATCGATAACTAATGGAGAAGAAAGTTTCTTGAATGGTAGGCTCGTACAGGACGAGTCCCCAATGGATTGACAATCGGCTAAGGTACATATCTTACAACTTTTTATACACTAAATATACCCGCGACTTTGTTCGCATAAAATCTTTGTTAATTCAATTTGTTTTATAAGTCACTAAATTGAACCTAATTCATTATATTTTATAAACTGTGTGTACTGTTCCAACTGACTCGACTGCCACGTTAATCATGAGGATCATGGGTTCAAAATCAGTTATTGGGTTTTTTCGTCAAGGAATTCGCGGAAGCCAGGAGTTACGAAGTTGGCGGTATTTCTACCCCCGTGCCTCGAAAAATACTTAAAACTGTTGGCCCAGCGGCTCATACCCTCCAGTCCTGTCACATTTCCTATGCATACACTTGGGTATTATAATCTGGTCCTGCACAAACGGTTGGATTCTGTTAAGACTGGTCGCCGTGACCAAAATTCGATTTGAAGGACGTCTTTATTACCGTTCCAACTCAAAAGGAAATATTTTTATACGAATAAAGAGTAATTTTGTCATAAAACCGACCTAGTGCAACACTGAAAGTATCGTATCCATTTAATGTTGTGTTTAGATATATGAATAAAATTTAAGTGTTTGTCCGTTACATCGAAATAACTTAGTTTTATTGAGCTGACTTTTGCACGTCACTAAAACGGATAAGAATATCCATTATTTAAAAAAAAAACTCTCTTCTTAATTTTCGTAATAGCTGAACCAATAGTAATGAAACATGTTGAGCTGATAGAGAGCATTTCAGGAGAAATCTAGGCTTTATTTTATCCAAAGAACTTAAAGATAAAGGTGACTATACTGAATCTAAATAACCTACTACGCGGATCCTACGCAGGCTAAATTAGAGCGTGTTGTTAGTTTAAAATAGAACGAAGGAACTTAGATATGTACAATGAAAATATATAAAGGATAGTAAGGAAGACATTAACAGTTCCTGACTCTAATTTTTAAAAACATAGGTTTTCTTACATTACTAACTTCAATGATAAGAGGCAACGATAATGGTAGAGACAGACTGGTACCACGTACGCAACGTAGGCGATTCAACGTTCCTAAGTTGGTGTATACACATGCCACACATATACAACGTACGTTTGGCGTCAGCCACTCTTTTCGGTTGCACGAATAAAAATTTATCCCATTGTCGTGTATTAGCGGCGTAAATGAACAATCACCCCATTGCGGGGTGTAATAAAAGACGACTATGGGAACACTTAATAGTAATTATTAAGAGCTAGTTTATCACGCGCTCGTCGGTGAAGGAAATTGTCATAAGGATATTATTAATATTTTATTTGACTAAACCATTATCAACGATTATAAGTAAGTAAATCATGCTCGCTCGGTTTAAGGATACGAAATATGCAACCTAAAGTTCGTTTGTTCGGATGTGCAATTTCACTACTTTCGTGAATCAACGCAAACATTTTAAGGTTAATTTTAGTGATTAAAGGGTATTTTCTTCATTAAGAGTTCAGGCTCTTTATGAGGGCAGCACAACAAACTCTAATACAAATATTTTAAGCCTAATTTTAGTGATTAAGGGTAATTTTCTTTATTAAAAGTTCAGGGTCTTTATTGGGGCAACACAGGGAACTCTAACGCAAACATTTTAAGCTTCATTTTAATGATTAAAGGTCATATTCTTTATTAAAAGTTCAGCGTTTTTATTGAGACAGCACAGCATACTCCAACGCAAACATTTCAAGCTTAATTTTAGTAATTAAAGAGAATATTGATAGTGTTAGTAGAACTGCGTTTTTTTATTTAAGTCTTCTTGTGATTCGCTCGTTGATCAGGGCGCTTAAGATAGCGCAGCGAACTCTTATTTGCTTCAAACCCTCTCAGAAATCAGAAAAGCCCAGCTATGGGTCGTATTTGAGCTGTCATATTACCATTTACCTTTTACATTCATATAAAAGTTAACATTTATACAAAATCTTACTTGATTTTACGAACGAAAACGGAAAGTTATGTAGGTGGTATTAAATGGTAAGCACTCTCTACAATTACAACCCACAGTTGCTGAGTTGGCTCGGCTACGGAAACTACTAATAATATATTAATTTGCCAGTCTCAGACCAGAAGTCATTAACTTCCGGCATACGAAGTGCATGTAAAGCAACTACTCTCCAAAAACTATGACCACGATATTCGTTCAACAATATATATTACTACATTACTGCTCGAACTGCTATATTATATATACTGCTCCTTATATCCTATACTGCTATTAAGTACTCCAGACATCAGAAAAAACGGTTTAAAGAGAAAATAAAGAAACGATAATATAATTTTCGGTTAGGTACATATTTAAAAAATAAAAAGCATTCATGTTTTTTTAAACCTAGTACGAGTTACTTAATAATTACAACCTCACCTGGTGATAAATGGTGATGAAGCCGTAGATCGAAAATTGCACTGTCTTAGCGTAACTATAGCTTCATTCCTTTTGTCTTAAAGATGCTCAGTTGGGAAAGAAACACAGACGCCAACAAATTAGTACACTACTTTGCTGTACGTAATACAAAAGAGGAAGGAAACCAACGAACCAAACCGTTTGCTTTAATTTACATAGTAGCCGTATTTACATTGCAGCTATATTATGGTCGTAGCACGAATGGATCGGCTCGACAGAGGAAGGACCACGCTCTCACGTAATACTGGCTATTGTGCTTTGTATGGTGAATGTAGATAACCAGAGACCCTTTTTACAGGACTTTTATAGGCTGTAATTAATGGATGGCACTGGATGGATACGTGTTAGAGCCACCCTGCAGCTATATTATGGTTGTAGCATAAATGGTTCGGCTCGACCGGGGAAGGACCATGCTCGCACAGAATACCAGCGTAAAATAGCAGCTTCGTGCTGCTGTGTTTCGTATGTCGAGTGCAGAGAACCGGAGGCCCGTTTTATTGGAATCGAGGAATTCCATCTTAGTCTTCATGGGTTGCAACGCATCTACTTTTTGATTCTTAATAGAATACACATGTAAGTGTTTATGAGCCACAGTATTCACTAAATATCGCATGTGGACTATGTGCTCGTTTGTCTTCCTTATTATATTTAAAAATGAACCGTGGGACTATAGATCCCATGTTTATTAAGGACTTATAACAAAAAGGCGGAATGTGTTAAAAAAAGCACGTACGGCAATTCAAAATACTTTAATATGTGATAGTGAAAGTCAGATGTAAAGGAGGCGAGAGAGGTGTGTTAGGATCGTGCCAAATGAAGTATTTACTGGGTAACAGAGGTGTGTTTTATGTTTGTAACAGTAAAGAATTGCCAACTGTGTTCCTTGCCTAACATGTCGTAAGAGACGAGTAATGGAATGTTAGGTTTGTCACTGGGTAGGCAATGGGTTAGCTACATATAACTGTCCAGAAGTTTTTATGTAAGCCATTTGACTCTTTAGTCTTTAGCTACCCTTTCGGGGATCACAGACATAACGCTATGTAAAAATAAATAATAGTGGAGTCTAGTTCTGCGCGATATAAACTATTAGAAACTATTGTTTTCGAAGCAGTGTCCACTTACAACGGTAAAGAGCAAAGCTAACACGAAGTTTCTAGTCGCTGACTTGCTGATGTTATTAAGTACTTTGCTACTCAAAATTTGTGCAAACTACTCAAACTCAAATGGTTCGTTAGGCAACTCGTATTTTATGTCATATTATAATGTTGTTTAAAACCTTTAGGCTCGTTGGACGATTTTAAGAGTATAATCTTTTGAGTTCGCTACACCGACATGGTAATGTCATATTTATACTGTGGTAATGTTAATAGTATATCTGTAGCTATAATTATGACGTATAGCGCGTATGATATGCGTGTTGCAAACGCTTTTTGGATAGGTAACGTTTTTATGAGTTCGCATCACCAACATACTGGATTACGAGTATATAATAATATAAATATTATGAGCATATAATAATTCAGTTTATTATATCATATCAGTTGTATTTATACATATTATTTTGAATGGAGTGTGTACAGTTCATATTTTATATAGCATTTTCGGGACGATGGATGTGAAAATCATACTAATTTTAACGATTTTAATTTGCAAATGTTCAAATTTTAATATTTAATTTAATAGATAATTAATTTTAAACTAAAAAATAAACACTGTTATATGATATTTAGTTATCACTTCCGTTCGCAGTCATCAATGACTGCCAACTTTTTTATTTTTTATTACGCTTTAGCCTGACCCGTAGGGCTATTACGCACTGTCGACTAGTCGCCGGCGACTCAGTTGTCGACGACTGTAATATTGTATAGTTTAAATAGGTGTTTACGCACTAGTCAC
>DWHP01006561.1:0-11358 GCA_018247895.1 Parnassius honrathi | reverse complement strand
ACTGAAGTGTGTCTGTTTAAAATGACAAAATAACATATTTTAAGTAAATGCATCCGAAAGTATATACGGTACTTAAAACAACAATATAATTTTATAAATCTTTGTTTTTCTGTATGTCAGTCTGTCTGTCTGTCTGTTTGTTTCAGCTAATCACTGAAATGGTTGTACCCAAAGAGATTTAAATATATATAACTACTTAAATGTCTTTGGTTGGACCAGTTTCGACGGGACTTCTGCTGGCCGATATTGTAAGGAATAACTTAGGCTACTTTTATTTTAGAAAAACAATGAGGGTATTCCACGCAAAAAATGAAAATCCATAAAAACCAACCGTGATAAATTTAGCGCGGTCGAAGTCGCGGGTAGCAGGTAATTTATTAATAAAACACTACTAGCGAACCGCGCCGGCTTCGCACGGGTGACTTCTGGATCTCGACAACAGCGGCACCTATCAGGCCCAATTTAGTTTTTAAACCGTCCAGGTCCCTAAATGGTTAAAAAATACACAAAATAATTGATCAAAATCGCTAGAGCCGTTTTCTAGTTTTGGGAGACTAACAGACAGCAATTGATTTTTATAAATATAAAGTATGTATAATGCGTTCCGCGCGTATAGTCAGATAAAAAAGTTATAAAAAATATGCTGTTTGAAATTTGAATAGTTACCAACAATAAAAATTGTAATTTATTCATGTAGAAATTATCTTGTTTCGTGTTAAACAGTTTCGTGAATTAAACAATAATTTTATTTCAATATTTTGCAGTTTTTTTTAAATTATCAAAAAATTATTATAATATGAACATCTTGATGCTGAAGTACTCTTTAAGATTACAAATTTAACATTTCTTTCTTCATACATTTAGTTTATATTACGCAAAGATATAATTATAGATTAAATGAAAAGCGAAATACAATTATCTTTCGAGTTGAAGCAGTAACAAAAACAGTAAAACTCCGGGATTCCTACACACACTCTCTCTCTCTCTCTCTCTCTCTCTCTCTCTCTCTCTCTCTCTCTCTCTCTCTGTCTACATTGAAATTTCCAATAACGAACCCGGCGAGATTTCTTTACACATATTGGAGGACATTGCGTGTGGCGGAAGATGCCGCATCAGTTGTTCCGTTGCGCTCTATTTCGCATCCGGCCTACATCCGAGTAAAAACCAATATATGCACGGAGTCGTTGTAAAAACTAATCTTCCATTCGATAAATGAAATATTTTTACTTGGACGATATTTTGATAACATTTTGTATTCAGGAGACTAATGTAAAGGAACATGCGTTCTATGTGACTTTAAAGTAAAGCAGACGGACAGTGGGTCGAAACCACAAAAGCAGGCTGACGTTGCGGAGACCGGCTGATATTTCTGTACGGATGTAACGTCTCACGTCTAAAAAAGAGTGTCTGCCTTAGTCCCTGAAGAATACCCGCGCATTATTTTTATCCACCGTAACTTGTTGAAGCCTTCGAAAGTACCAATGAAAAATCGACGCCAGTTCCGAATAACCTTTAGACCGGCCCACCGAAGTCACGACTCTATAAGTAATAAAACTTCCTCCGTACAATGTTAAAAATAGGTACAGGTATTTTGAAAAATACTACAGATAATTTGTTTCGAATAATTTTTTTTTATCTTACTTTCGGTTCGATTAATTATAATTAAAATAAATAGAGCTTAACGCTCGCCATAAACTTCACTCCACAAGTAACCCAGTGTCGATCCCCGGAGTCACCAACATAATTGTTAATTGCTAATTTAAATGCTGATTTACCAATAAAATATTTCGAGGACATATTAAGTCTGTCATACACACGCATTGAAACGGCACGGCGGAATAATTGTTCCAAAAATCGTATTGGAATTTAAAGGAGGCCCATTTCCAGTTGTGGGATGTAATACAGGCAGTGATTAACTGTAGGTTTATGTTTAATATCTTAAAAAATAATGATATCACATTCTGCTAAATTATCACAATCATAATAAGTTATCACTTATTATGATTGTGTTGCAGACAATTTAGCAGAATGTGATATCATTATTTTTTTACTAATAACAGACCATAAAATTACACTTACATATGTATATGCAAATTACAGATACAAATATCCCCACATTTGCCATATATGTAGCATAGCACGCTTAGCGAGCAGGATGGTAACCGCAATCGTTTATTATTTTAATAACGATCTGCTGTCTGCTGGCCATCTCATGTTTCATTTCCCTCCGTCGCGTCTTACGACGCCCACGAGATGATGGTAAGGGTGGTGGATTTTCTGACGCTGCTGCTACACATTTATTGCGATGGTGGCTGCGTTGCAGCAGCGTCAGATCCAATCCAGCAAATTTATATATTTGTTCGTAATTCGCGTTCTCCAAAACGGCTCTAACAATTTCGATAAAATTTACAATATAGAAAAGTTTGACATAGCTGGGTCTCATTTCTGGCAAAATTCGTTTTCTACCGAGAGGTTAAAGCTTTTATTGAAAAATGTATCAATACATGGTGTAAAATCAAAACTGCAATACCTTTTTTATTAAAAGTAAAAATGAAAGAAGAAGAAAAACTTAACCCTTCCTTGGCAGTCGGGTATAAAACATATAAATATATTAATTTTTTCCCGGTAACGGTTTTAACGAATTAGACGAAATTTTTAACTTAGTTAATGTTTTACTTTTCAAGTTCGTTTAAGTAAGTGTCATCTCTGAGAAAACTTTCTTTCTAACGCCGAGCAAACGTGGTCGTTCAGGTAGACTGAAACAACTTTCATTAATTAAGTATGCGTGATTTCGATTTTAAAGTGATGTGCGATGCTCTTTTGTATATTGTGTTTATCACTAATCACTTGAAAAATAGACGAAATATGCTTTAAGGAAAATTTATTAAAAATTATTACAACTTACATCATATTAATAATTTTGGAGTAAGTCATACACATTTAATATTATATCGGGCTTAGACCGCTAGGGGGCTCAGACGGGTACGCTGGTCATTGGCACTGTCGTAGAGGTCTTCGCGCGTAATAAGTGACCTACCACTGGGTGTACTTCCATCGCGGATAAGGGTAACGGTGCACCTGGCGGTTATGTTGCCGCCTTTTTGTACCACCGGTACCACAGTGCTATCTGTCTGCGGCAGTTTATTTTAGTGAAGCGCGCAGATGGCGCGAACGCAGTCTGTCTCTCGATACGATTCTGCACTCTACAGTGCTGTACGCAGGGTGCAGTTATGCATGTGTGCCACTCCCATGGCCGAGTTTCTTGCTGGTTCTTTCCAGGACAGAGGTTTTTTAGCGAACCAGTGGTAAATAAAAAAATAACTTAAATAAATATTGTACAATAATCTACATTGAACAAAAATCATTCATTTCGTTATGAATCTGAGACACAGTCCTTCACTGCTGGCCGTATGAGATACGAGGAAGCTCAAGGTCGCTCAGCAAATCATGTATAGGGATATGCTCAGAGTTTATCTGCGTGATAGACATAAAAATGAGGATATTTGCAATAGAACCAGATTAACTGACATAGACAATGGGCCGGCCCATAGAAATACTATAATACACAATAGAATGGCTGTCAACCTTATTTTGTACGAGATTCGGCGTGTCCGGCAGCACACATACAAGCAATTACGTCGTATTATCAGTTAATAACTACTACAAACCTGATTGGCTGTGTTGGCAGACGGATTTCAATACATATTTATTTGTAAATAGCGCGCAATTTGGCATTTTCTAAATAATTTGCATGGGAACTTTGGAAACGATTGTAACGTCAAAACAGATCTCGTGTTGACATTTATACGTGTGAATCGACGTGTTAGTGGCATTTAAGTGGCTACACGGGCTCCGCCTACTCCCCCGTTCTATTAAGTATGTATTATAGTATTAACCCTTAAATTTGTGTTCAAATTAACTTCCACGACATATAATCTGTGAAATATTTCACCCCATTTCTAAGTGGCGCCGCTCTGGTGGCAGAAAAATTCGGTATAACAATATAACTTGTTAGTATTGTAACAATCAAACATGTTACAGCACAACGCACACGGCCATAATAATAGAGCGTTTAGACTCCAAACTTGTTATGATACTTTAAACGGTTTATTCTATTGTATTTATAAGTATCACAAAACTCCATTTAGATTGTAGTTAATTAATAATATATTCCTTGGTTGTTTATGAAGTCCTGGTGGAACTATGGAGCCTCAGATTAACATAAGTTATTTAAAGGAGGAGGTTTTTCCAGACCTGTGCTTAAAGAAGTAGTCAAAGTAATTTACGATCTATGTTAAATAAAAAAACCAAATTCCATTATTCTATTTTGTTATATGCTGCTTACAACTCAACAAACACGTGAATAGTTTACACATCACTAAAACTATTATAACAACTTAAGATCTCACAGTATGCAGCTTAAGCATTATTAAGTTAAATTCCTGTCTCAAGTTTGCTCCAAGTTTTGACAAATTACTAGTCTCAGTTAACAAGTCAAGCCGTTGATTGGTATACTCTATAAATTTGAAATAGGATAAGTTGTTAAAACAGATAACCTAAATATGATACTCTCTCTATTCTTATTTATTTTATGATAGACGTTAGTT
Source organism: Parnassius honrathi (assembly GCA_018247895.1). Taxonomy (NCBI): domain Eukaryota; kingdom Metazoa; phylum Arthropoda; class Insecta; order Lepidoptera; family Papilionidae; genus Parnassius; species Parnassius honrathi. Next base: position 6,751 of record DWHP01006561.1, on the reverse strand, counting down.
CTCCATCATTCGATTGCAAGTTTTCACGATTTTTCAAGGTAAAATATAACGAATTCGAAATAGAGGCCTGAAAATTATTTTAGAATTTTTTTCGTAATTTGAGTCAGAATTAATTAGACATCAAGCCTTAGGCGAGTAGCGGTCGAGTGATAAGAGCGCGATGGAATAGTTACATATACATAAACTATTTATAAAAATGTAGATTTTATTTTTTTAATAGAAAATATATTGACTTTTCAAATATTAAGGCATATTTTTTCTTCTAACTGCTTTCTGCCTTTCATGATTTATAAGAGTTACATACATAGTAGAGCCACGCTGCAGCCATATCATGGTTGTAGCATGAGTGGATCAGCTCGATCAGGGTAGATCCTACACTGGTCGAGCCGACCCATTTGTGCTCTTAGAGAATACCCGCCTAAAATAGCAGCTTAATGCGGCTATGTTTCGTAATGTGAGTGTAGAGAACCGGATACCTCTTTAAATGGATAAGAAGCATTCCATTTTAGTCCTCGGGGGTCACAATACATCTGCATTTCGGTTCGTAATCGAGGATAAATGTTGATGTCAGTGGGCCACAGCATTCAACTAGCATCAGGTGGACTGTGTGCTCGATTATTACATTCATTCTATAAAAATACTGAAAGTATTCTTTTTGAAAGTAATTTATAACAGGCACTTTAGCTAAGGAAAGCTTATCAATAGATAGCTCGTCCAATAAGACAAAGTCAGAACAGAGATGAAGTACGATCGAGATGCATAGTAAATAGCTCACCAATTTACTCTTTTTTTATAGAATAAGGGTGATAAACGAGCGCAGTCTACTTGATTGCTAAAACCCATCCGTAGGGTTAAGATGGAATGCCTCGTTTGTAGTAAAAATGGTTTTGCGCCTCTTTACACTCATCATACGAAACACCCGACACGTAATACAACTATAATATAGCTGCAGTATGGGCCTACCTTAGTTGACGGCTGTGGTCCATAGACCACTACATCTATCCTCGAATAAGAATGAACAAAGCTGCATTGTCACTCCTAACTATTAAGGTGAATGCCTCTTTGTCAGTCAAGAAGGATTGTGGTTCTCATCACTCCATAACGAACACACCTGTGTCATGCTGCTATTTTACTCTAGTATTCTGTGAAAGCACGGACCTTCACCAGTTTAGCAGACCTCTTCGTGTTATAGCCATAATTTGGCTACAGCGTGTCTATGACGTGAAAATGTTGTGAAAAGTTTTTCATAAATTCTAAATCAAATACGACCAACATTGCAAGTGTGATTTGTTAGAAATATATAACGCTTCCAAAATAATATAATTTGGCATTAGCGCTACCGCCGCACGAAATTACAGTAACCTTATTACTTAGCCCACGTAATGGAAAATTCAGCGGTGAAGCGATCCATATTTTATGATTGAACTCAGCGAATTGAGTAATACATTCCACTATGTTAATTTCTGTATTAATATTGCTCTTAATATTAATTTATTGTTTGCTAGCTTCTGCTTATGGCTTCGTCTGTATCACAGATTAAATAACAGTGAACACGTAACCTGTGTGAAAACAAAAACGCGGTCATGCTTAAGGAAAGTTCCCTTCTATACCAAAGATTAATAAATATGTAGCAAACTACTTAAAACTTTTATTTACCTTAGGAAAACACAATTAGAGTGAAGGAAAACTTTGTGAGGAAAGCTGTCTCTTAATTAACAATTTTAAGTAATATTTTTGGTTAACTAACTTCACATTTAGGTAATCAACATACGAGATAACACGATAACATGTCTTTGAAAAATACTCTCGATTTGATTTATTCCCCCTGGTTTAATAGCGATTTTTTACCATATTATCATTTATATAATAACATTTCCCTAATATTTGTATAATAATAAATTACACAGGTATAATATTTCTCTTTGAATAAATACAATGCAGCGAACATATTTTTTCAGTGGTCTCAATCAGCAGTGAGTGTTGCAGGCGGCGCGACCGAGTCGCCTCCGGAAGGCTTCCGCCGAGCAGCTAGAGGTTCCTTCTCTGCCATTCTGGACTTGCTTACAGCTACGGCAAACGTGGATTACCATCAGGTACTGTTTTCAGTTCAGACCATCTTAACTTACTACATCCCTGGTAGCTCAAGTGGCAAAGCTTTTGCTAAACTTTAATTATTTTTAAGATCTGATTTACCGCGGGGTTCGCGGAGAAAAAAGTAATACAACGATGCTTGCTTAAGGCAGAAATAAAAAAATATATAAAATAGATAAAAATAGCTAATTGATGAGAAGTTTTCCAATTTATAATGGAGCAAATCAATATAATGTTTCTTACTATAATATAGCCTAATATGGCAGCAACACGATTGGATCAGCTCGATTGTGGAAGGACCACACTCGCACGGAATACCAACGTAAAGTAACGACATAATGTGGTTGTAATTTTTTTATAGGTTAAAGAGTGATATACGAGCTCACAGTCCACCTTTTTAATACTTATTATAATCCACTGCTTAACCACAACCCCACCTGGTGGTACGTGGTGATACAGCCTTAGATAGTAAATCGCACTGTCTCAGCGTCACAAAAGCCTCTTCACTGTTGCCTTGAAGACGCTAGATGCCAGATTGTATTCGGACGGAAAGATAGACGCCGGCAAATTATTCCACTCCTATGCTGTATGCATTAAAAAATTCGAAGCAAACCGTTCTAATGCCTGGAGTATCGACAACAAAGGGGTGAAAACCCGCCGACCACCTGGTCGTCCGATGGTGGAAAGGAGAGGGAGGAATTAAAGCGTGCAATTCCTGCGCGCACTCACCGAAATGCATCCATAGAATACCGAGAGGCTGGTTACTCCGCACCCGTTCTCGAGGCTGACAAGGTTGGTTTCAACCAAATCGAGCTCACCAATGAGCCTCTTAGCGCATCTCCCACTGAGCCCAATGCTGCCACGTAGCGTTTTGCAGCACCAGTCCATATGTAACAGCAGTACTCGACGTACTACCGGAGTTGCGCTTTATATAAGGTAAGAAGCTGCCCCGGCGTGAAGACCGCCGCAACCTTGCAAGGACACCAAGTTGCCTTGCGGTTGCTTTGACTCTGGATTCAACGAACCACCAATAGTTTAGGTTCAGAGAAAATTCAACCCCTAACAACTGGATACTGGATACATTTCGGAAAGTAAGAAGAGCGATGGTAAGTGGTTGTTGCGGTCCATAGACATCCATATTCATCCTCGATTACGAATAAAAGAGCAGATGCATTGTCACCAGTAAGGACTAAGATGGAATACTTCGTTTCCTGTAATAAGGGTCTCCGGTTCTCTACACTCACCATACGAAAAACTGGAGCACTAAGCTGCTGTTTTACGCTGGTATTCCGTGAGAGCGTGGTCCTTCCCCGGTCGAGCCGACCCGTTCGTGCTGCAACTACACCAGTAATAAAGCTGCAGCATGGCTCTATGTTATGTATTGTAAGTAATCAGAAGAGGAGACCATTTTACTGCTAAAATGAAATTCCGTCTTAATCTACAATTCGCTTTGGCGGACGTCACATGTCTTCCAAATGTTTTGTTTTTATTTCTCAGTCTTGCAGGTTTCCTTACGATATTTTCCTTCACGTGGTAAGTCAAGCATTTAAAATTTCAATCAACAATTTCATTCGGGTTGCTCGCGTACCTACTGGGAAACACACCAAGCACTAACTAGCAGCTTAATGCTGTTGTGTTTTGTATGGTGAATGTGGATAACCAGGGACGTTTCTTTACTGGATTTTGATTGTTTTATATAGATTGATGTAGATGTGTACCACAGCAACCACTCTCCATCAGGTGCACTGGGTGCTCGTTTGTCACCCTTATTCTAAAAACAACAGCCTATATACATCTCTCATATTTACTTTGAAGCAAGCCATACATTACTCTGAACTATGTTTAATTAATTAAGAAAACATTAGGAACATATAACTAAAACAAACGGACGGACAAGTTATTAGTTTTAGGTTGAAAAGCAAACGGAAGTATAGTCGGATACTGTGTTGTAGAATGGTGCGCCAATATCCTCTCACCGACAACAATTTCCCGCTTCCTGTTATAACAGATAACTAACTAAACAGAACTTGCTTTAGAAGCTTCAGCATGTTTGCTCAGTATTACGTGATGTATCTATTATACAGAAAAAATAAAATAAAAATACAACATTATAATTTGATGGCAATACGATATTGTAGTACATACCTATGAATTATTGTCCACTTGTGGGAATGTGCGCGCCTGTATGTTATTACCACGTATTTAGTAACTCGCTTTTGCGTATGTTTTGTTCGGGTCGAATTTAGTTTTTTTTTTTATAGACCATGGGTGACAAACGAGCACACAGTCCACCAAATGATAAGCGGATTCTGTAGCCCGCAGACATCTACATCTATCAAGAATCAAAATGCAGATGCGTTGTCACCCCTGAGGACTAAGACGGAATGCCTCGTTTCCAGTAAAAAGTGTCTCCAGTTCTCTACCGACTATACGAAACAAAGCAGCATCAAGCTGCTATTACAAGCTGGTTTTCTGTGACAGCGTGGTCCTATCCCGGTCGAGCCGACCCATTCATGCTACAACCATAATAGAGCTGCACCGAGGCTCTAACTTTCCGATGAGCATATTAGTAGTATAATTGTAGCACGGATGGGTAGGCTCGACCGGGGAAGGACCACGCTCTCACGGAATGCCAGCGTAAAATAGCAGTTTCAAACTGCTGTGTTTCGTATGGTGAGTGTAGAGAATCCTTCATCCTTATTCTGGTATCCGGGAATCTGATCGGGGGGGGGGGGGCAGGTAGTCTATAGATAACTAGAGAACTATGATGGGAACGTCTCTCAGTTTGTAATTACACTAGCTTCTCAACTCTCAACGCAAACACCGCCATTTGGCGGCTGGAATAGCTAAAAGAGGGATTCGTACCCAGACCGATTCCTAGGAAAGAAAGCAACTCTACCTTCTAGTACACAATGAACAAAACTACTTACATCATTTTGTAATTGCTGTGTTACCGACGGTTGTGGATGACGGTAGCCAAGAGCGGTGACTTTGGCAAATACCCCCATTATGGGACAATCCATGGAAGACGCCTGTGTTCAGCTGTGGACTTTTGATGGGCTATAACGGTAACCGGTACTCCGTGGGTGTCGAGTGAGGGGCAACAGAGGGAACGAAATCGGGAGTCCATCTCCCGATTAGTTTCAGCAGCAGAGTGGAGAGGCCTTTGTTTAGGAGTGAATAGGCTGTAATGAACAAATCAACCCACTGCTATACGTAATAACCCCGTATTGTTGGATGCATTGTACTTAGGGTTGCCAGACGTCCTTTATTTTAAACAACCCAACACAGGACAAATTCTCAACTCTCCTAGTAGAGGTCAAAGAGTTTAAAAATCACGATGAGCTGACGCGCGATTTTAGAGAGACATACTTTAATAAATTGCGTATTAACGTTGTTTTTTTATTAATAAATGTCCCCACAGTAGTTAAGTTGTACTAGTTCAGGCTCACTGAGTCAGAAATGGTACAACGTTCGTCGACTCACGATCCTAAAAAAAATTCCGGAGATGTACAGATCAATTAACTAATATCTAATTGATATACGGTGAGAGCCTCCACCGTCATTAGCGTCCTATTGTTCTTATCTATTGTTCATTGATCACCGTTATTGTTTATTCTTCCTCGGCGTGTGCGTCGGCTTAGCGGTGCTATTGTATTATACTTCTTTGTTCCTAACTACAACGCTAATCTGAATCATCAATAAAACACATTACACAATTTTGTTACAATTTTTATGTACAAAATACAAAATCTTATTACTTATTATCTATAAATTAGGAGCGAAACATCTCATCCACTAGAATATCGTTGTACAATGTCTTCCCTGTAAATATACTCGTAAAACTATGCATTGAACACCCCTGAAACTTATATAGCAAATACATTAAGCAATATTCGCTACAAACTGAAGTCCACTCATTCTGAATACTATCAACATTCCAGTTCCATCTTTGATAATTCCTTTTTAAAAACTCTAGATGATATCGTACAGCAGATCTGATGAAGATATAAGATGAATCAAAATATCGACCGACGTTATTCATATCGGTATATAAAGCTACCCAATGTAACCCTGGTTTATCATCTGTATCCAAATTGTATATTATTATACGTTGGTACGTGGGTATACATGGAGTGAATGTTTTTCAGATTTTGTTGTACATCTAATGTATCCATGATATTAGTAGATTATTACAGTACTAATCTATTCAATGACTAACATAGGAATGGTCAATTATAGTGATTTCTAAACATTAAATCGCATTCTTTTGTGTTATACAAATCGTATTTGAGTCATCGATGCATCGAACTCTTGTTCGATGTATCTTCACAACACGAAGGTATGTTGAGATATGTAACAGAATGTGATATAAGCTTGTTGACGCATAAAGTTACTATCAGTTTCACTGCAGAAATTGTTTAGATTAGAATTATTACTTACTGGTGCTATATAAGACCGAGCAGCTGCAGTCATGGAGTTAGTGAATGGTCGTTTGACCGCAGTTGATCTATCAATACTACATTTGTGTTACTTCAACGCATCAAAGGCCATGGATGTAAGTGTTTATTCTATTGACAAAATTACTTTTCTTTCTGTTATTTTCTTACGTGTGTATGATTTAGTGTTAACAAATTATATTTAAATATTGTGTGTGTAT
>DWHP01006560.1:0-11360 GCA_018247895.1 Parnassius honrathi | reverse complement strand
ATAACAATAATTTATTTAATAAGTTAGTAAATTTATTTTTTCTCCTTCAAATACTTCATATAAACCGCACTTAATACAAAAATGTTTGGGACCACTGTCAGTAGGCAAAGAGGTCATTGTACAAAATTCTTCCTGCTCAGCGACTGGACTTTAACAGCCTAGGGTATTATGGCTATGTCAACTACGGCGTCAATATTATATCCGATAATTTCGATAAAGCTACTACAATACGCATTAGTGTTTAAATACAATATGGAAAGTACCCATAACCAACTTTTTGATTTAATTTGAATTAAAATCTGAGTTTGATCGGGTTTTCAAAAACTGGCCATAATTATATTTACTGATAAAATAAAATTATATAACCCTAAAAACCTTTCACTGCTGGCCGCATGAGGAAGTTCAAAGTCACTCAGTGACTTGCGGAGACAGCTATGCTCGGAGTTTTCTGCTTGATAGATAGGAATAAGGATATCTAAGTGGAACCAGTGAGCCTGACAGAGCCCAACGGATTAGTAAGCTGAAGTGGCAATGGGCCGACCATATAGTTCGAAGAATCGACAACCGATGGGAGGGAAAAGGCTCTCGAGTGGCAGCCTCGTACCGATGGGTGAAGTGCAGGGCTACCCGCCAATAGATGGAGTGACGACCTGGTAAGACATGCAGGAAATTGGTGGATACAGGTAGAACAGAACCGCGCTTTGTGGCACCCCTTGGGGGAGGCTTATGTTCAGCAGCGGACTTGTGAAGGATTGTATAATGAAAAAATACAAAAAATCACTTTTACCAACACTGAACTTATGTCGACTATAATGATTTGTTTATCGATAAATAATATCGACGTAGTTCTCGTCTTACGTTGCTTATGCATGTAGACAGCGGCACTAGAGTATCGACACGTGTACAATTGATGGTATATGCGTAAATGCAATGAACACAAACACAAATGCTGTAGTGTGCGTGCTTAGTGACGCGATTCAATTTTGCATTTGTAGTGAAGTATACAATAGTGTGTTTTTCTTGCGTCCCCCTGACATTAACAGACTTTTTTGTTTAGGAATTAACGCGCACAGCCTCTCCAATTGGTTCAATACTCAAAGATTGCGAAGTATTTGGAAGATTTTGAAAACAGCTTAACGTCAAGTGGTTTAAAACCTAAGAATTTTTCCATTAACGGACTTATAACATCGTTTTCACTCCAATAGTTTACATGCGAAGAACTTAAGACAGAAAATCGCACCACCGTTTGGTAGCAAAATCCACTTTTATATTTTATACATTAATACATGAGCAACAATGCGTAGGTGTTTAAGTAATAGCGCAGAATAAATGGTGCCAGTCAGAACGCAAAACCCTGAGTCGTAGATGAATGATTGAATACGTCAATGACAAAGACTACGTGGTCGTTACGTGATTTTCGTGAAACATAACGGAACTAGTGACGAGAAGATGTCACTGGTTTTAATAACTAGTGATATCAGTTCAAATTTTTTTAATACAGTAACGGTTTCTAGCACGGTGATTCTACCGAAGTATTTCAATTTCCTATAAAACGAAAATATCAAGTCACTACCTTATTTATCGCAAGCTTTACGTTTTTATAGTTTGGTAGTTAAATCATAAACGTTATAATTATAAATAAAATCTTAACACGCCTGGAATATTATTTATAATGAATAGTATAGTAGTATTAGATGCGTATTAAGTTCATTTTATCGTAATTATAATATGCAATGATAAATATTTGCAGTACACTAGACTATGTGCACGTCAATAAATTAATATTTTTTTTATTTTTTACACAATTTCAATATTTTTAAAATATTTAGGAGTTACGCCTACTCATGACAATTAAGTGTACGAGCGCGAAACGTAAGAAACAATACGTGCAATGCGATCACGATACTTTTGTTTTGTTTCACTCTTTACATTGCAATTTCAAATCTTCAAATTGCAAAACTGCAATGAAAAGAGTGCAACAATTCAAAAAACTTATGAAAAATCACGGGTTTATAATAATCACTAGTTTGTCATTCGATATTCATTAGATCTATTTATAGTCATTGTAAATAGTGACGTGATCTTTCGCCAGATAGTAGTATCTTCCTTGGACTATAAAGGCCATGTCTAGCACAGAGTACACCAGTTCCGTTTGCGCACCGCTTCCGAGTGGTAGTGTATATAGTTCGCGCTCCCGTCCCCGAACGGCAGTGCACCCTCTCGCTCGCGCGCCGCCGCTCTCATCGCTTCATCGCTCCGTCCGCTCAAACGTCAATCACCTCATCCAGCAGCTTCTCCTCGGACTCAACAGATTCCGAACAATCAGTTATTGATACGACCCCCTTCACGGAAGTGAAATCCAAGCACCGCTCGAAACACGCTGCGACCTCCCACACACCTACCGTCCCGGCGGCCCCCGCCTCTGCCAGGACCCCCGCAGCCCCCGCCGCTGCCAGCGTCCCGCAGCCCAGCCGCTGCTCGCCCCACCGCAGCCCCTGTCGCTGCCTCAAAGAAGCAGGTCCCACCCCCTGCCTTCCTCAGGGACAAGGCGCAATTTACCAGACTTTCTAAAGCCTGCTAATATGACCAAACCACCAACCTCGGTGAGTCAATTAAAATCGTTCCCCAGTCTATCGCAGACTTTCGGAACATCACCAAACTCCTCACAGCTGAAGGTGTGTCCTATCACACCTACTCTCTCCCTGAAGAACGTAAAGTCCTTTTGAACTCGCCAATGAGGAGATCCTGGAGGACCTTAAGTCCCAGGGATTCCCAGTCGAGGCTGTGCACAAGATACACAGCAGTAGGGGCAAGAAGTACTCGCTTGTCCTCCTCATTTTGTCCAACGTGCCGGAGGCAAAAGACATATTCCGACAGGTACACACAGTGTGCGGCCTGTCGAGAGTTAAAGTCGATGCTCCCTATAGGCGCGGTTATCTGCCAACTTCACGGGCATGCAGCGGCCAACTGCTCAGCCCCTCCCAGGTGCGTTAAGTGTCTACACCCGCACAACTCGAAAGAGTGTCCTCAGCCGTGATACCGAATACCCACCCGCTTGCGTCCTTTGCAGACAGACTGTCCAGAGCGGCCATACGGCCAACTTCAGAGGTTGCCCTCGCACGCCTCGCCCCAATTTTGGCAACAAAGCTGCCAAACCAGCTCCGCCATCGGTCAATGACCATACATTCCCGGCTCTCCCATCCAAAATGCCCTATATCGGCCCCTTCAGGGCCCATAGGCCTCCTCAGCTTCGCCCACAAGGGCTCCCACACCAGGCGAAACCCTCTTATGCCGATGACGTGGATACAGTATACACTGCTATCCGCAACATTGACGTAAGGGAGATCGCAATTCTAGCACGCAAATTGCGCGCTTCTCAGTCCCCACAGGACCGTCTGCTCGCGCTTACCGAGCACCAACGCCTTCTAAATTCAATATAATTAGTCATCCCATTCGTAAGCTGCCTCAATTAGGCAGCAATTCTTCTGAGCGGATAATCATCGCTTGCGCCCCCTTTCTGCCATAGCGGGTCGCGTTGGGGCTTGGAGATCTCTAGTTAGACCGTTAAGCCAGTCCCAAAAAGGTGGAGTTTAGTGGGTAAAAGTCTCCACATAAGTAAGGTAAGCTATATGCATTCTCCACTTCCCTCCCCCGTTACCGGAGGGTTGCCTTCATTCGCTTCGGGCGCAAAAAAAAAACACAGAGTACAACACAGTACAACATTACATTACACAGAGTACATTACATTACATTACCAATTTGCATAAAGTAGCGGTCGCCATCTTGTTTTGCCCATGGCGTCTGAAAACGTTTTGTGAAATGTGCTAAGTCGCAATTTCTGTGAATTGAAGCAATATTTGCATATTGTTCTTTTAAAGTATTAACTTTATTAAAATACGTGTTGATTTTCGCATTACAAATACAAAGATTCACTTAAGTCTAATATGGGACGAGGAAGGTAACAATTATTACGTTCCGACGATTAATATTACGTTTAATTTATTACTTACATTATATTATTAATTAAAACCCGTTTTTCAATCAGAGATCGTAGCCGTGATAGACGTCGCAGCCGAAGCAGAAGTAGGAGCAGAAGCCGGAGTCGAAGCCCTCGTTATGGTTTGGGATCCGGCGGTGGATATGGTGGAGGTGGACGCCGTAGCAATCCAGGAGCTAGTTTGCGTAAACCTAAATGGGATTTGAGTAGGCTAAAGCCATTTAAGAAAGACTTTTATATCCCTCATCCAGATGTAGAAAGCCGACCTGATTCTGAAGTTGAAGCTTGGAGAAGTGAAAATGAAATAACATTAAAAGGTCGGAACATTCCGAAACCTACGTTAACATTTGATGAAGCTGGATTTCCAGATTATGTTATGGATGAGATTGACAAAATGGGATTTTCCAAACCTACGCCCATTCAAGCTCAAGGATGGCCTATAGCTCTTAGTGGGTATGATATGGTTGGAATTGCTTCTACTGGATCTGGTAAAACACTCTCTTATATATTGCCTGCTATTGTTCACATAAATCACCAACCTAAGTCTAGCAGAGGTGATGGACCTATTGCGTTAGTTTTAGCCCCTACTAGAGAATTAGCTCAGCAAATACAAGAAGTGTGTGATAAATTTGCCAACACATCTAAAATACATAACACTTGTTTATTTGGAGGTGCTCCTAAAGGGCCCCAAGCAAGAGACCTAGATGCGGGGGTAGAAATTGTTATTGCTACTCCAGGGCGTCTGTTAGACTTTTTGGAAAGTGGAAGAACTAATTTGAAGAGATGCACCTATTTGGTCTTAGATGAGGCTGACAGAATGTTGGATATGGGTTTTGAACCACAGATTAGAAAAATTATAGAACAAATTAGACCTGATCGTCAGACCCTTATGTGGTCTGCTACATGGCCAAGGGAGGTACAAAGCTTAGCTTCCGAATTTCTTAAAGATTATCTTCAAATTAATGTTGGTTCCCTGCAATTAGCTGCAAATCACAATATTTTACAAATTATTGATGTTTGTATGGAGTATGAAAAAGAAACAAAATTAAGCACTCTTCTAAAAGAAATTATGGCTGAAAAAGAGAATAAGACTATAATATTTATAGAAACAAAGCGACGCGTTGATGATATTACTAGAAAAATGAAAAAGGATGGGTGTGTATACTTCAAATCTAAACTAAATTTTTATTTTAACCATCTTTAAAAAAGTGAGATGATATCAAATTAATTTTATGCATTATATCTATTTTTTCAAGGTTAATTATCAATTTTGTCGATCTTATTTAAGAATTTGTTTTTTACTATGTTCCATACTCAAACTGATACCAAATTTGTTGATTATTGATGTGTTTTATCGATTATCTTTGTTCTAAATAATCAGTGTAGTGGTGGTGTAAGAATATCCACTATCATATCGTCATGTGGATGTTGTAAGAGGCGGCAGAGGTAAACACATGAGATGGGCAGCAACATTTTCTTAATAATGACTATAAATAAAAAACTGCAGTTGCTGACCCACTTGCTAAACCTGGCAATTATGGCAAACATCCCCCAAATGTGGCAATCTATGGGGGAGGCCTATGTTAAACAGCGAACTTTAATAAGCTGTAATGATAACAGTAAATAAACTTACATTGACATGATTGAAACCTATATAAAAAAAACATTGTTTACAGATGGCCTGCTGTATGTATTCACGGTGATAAGTCACAAAATGAACGAGATTGGGTATTGCAAGGTAATTAATTTTCAATTACAGCCATAAAGAAGTGTTTTGTAACATACCTTTTTTAATATGATATCTTATCTATATATGTTAAAAAAATTAAAAATTCTTTATTCAAAGTAAACTATTGAGAGCATAAAATAGCGAAGTACTTACTGGCAATCGAGAAGCGGTATCGGACTGAAGGGTTTGAGTGCCTTGAATGGGGAGCAATTACATAGCAAGTAAACAGTTGCTGAGCATGTGTCTGCATGTGCAGGCCGTGGAGACTGCGGCTGGGCGGCGGAGGCGGCGGCAAGCGTGCAAACGTCGCCGCTAGGCATCGGCGGCGGCGAGACGCGCCTGCGGCCGCGTCCGCATCGCACCGCCTCTAGTTGACGGGGCTAAGCCCTATGCACTCTGACTTGCCACCGCGGCTATTCTGAGCCGCTTCTCGCGCGTTCGGCGCGGTGGGGTTACGCCCCCTCGCCGATTGCTGTGCGCCGTCGACGGCGACGGTGCGCAGGCCGAGCGCTCCAGGCCGCACGCGCGCCTGGCCTGGCGCCTCTATTCTGTCTTGTGCCGCCCTGGTCGGCCTCTCGCTCTCACTTGATTTTTTTTTTCATGAGTAATAACCACCGTTATTATACATTGGAATTTTATTTATTAGTAAGTTTCCTTGGAAATCACACTTGTAATAATATTTGTTTGATTTTTTAATTGTTACCTATCAGACTTACCCGCTGCAGTGAATCAATATGTTATAGTATTTGAAGCAGTAAAAAACTATTGCCATATATATATATTTTGATTCATAATAAGCTGCACTGCTAAATACTGATATTATTTTTTAGAATATCAGTACATTGCATGAGTGCTGGTATGTCAGATATGTCATATTGTATTCTTTGATGGGAGCAATATTTAAATAAAATGGAATACCACTACATTTTTAATTTGTTATAAAAGTAATCAAGTTGGCGATAAATAAGAACCAGTTTAAAAAAGGGATATAGATAAAAATTGAAAATTGTGTGAAGGAATTTTATGTAGTTGCCATATATTTAGAGTATACCACAACACCACCACCACAATATTTAGAGTGTTAGTTTGTGCTAACACAGTTTCAATATTGTTATTAGTTATTATCACTTTTTAACCAATAAGGTAATCATTATGTTTTCGAACCATACAACTTGTAAATATCTCCATAAGGAAACTCACTCAGTAAGTTATAGGGTTATGCTTGGAGTTTTTTTGCATGGTAAATTCCCTAGATGGGGATTTTCCAAGCAGAAAAAGAATACATGACTAACAAAAAAATCATCAGGCTGAAGTGTCAATGAGCTGACCTCATAGCTCAAAGAATCTGCATTCTATTGGGAAGAAAGGTTCTTAGAATAGCATACTGGCAATAACAGCATTGGGTGACAGTACCAGAAAGAGTGACCATCAGATTAATCATACAAAATTGATAAATGTTGTTGACTTATGAATGGGGAGTTCAGTGGTAGCTTTGTGATGTGTAGCACTTTATGATTGCGACATGAATAGGTTTGCTTGATTGGGGAAGGACTTGACAGAATACCAGTGTGAAATAGCAGATATGATACTGCTGTGTTTTGATGATGAATGTCATGAACTGAGATGCCTTATAGTGTTTTTGAGACATTCCGTCTTAATCCTTACAAATATTGCATTTGCATTTTGTTCTTTACTGATGATAGATATAGATCTCAGCATAATTTACTTGTATGTGATGGATTGTTCGCTCATTTGGCACTCTTTTATACTAAAATAGTTTTTTTTTAAATGTGTGTGGTGTCTTCATAACTTCTCGGGGTGAACCGATTTTCATGATTATTTTTTTTTTATCTAAAAACTGGTGCTTTTCTCGTCCCCATCTAACTGTCTCGGTCCCATATTAAAGGTACAGTTGAAAACATACAAAATACATTTCTACTCTATTTTGATTGATTTTATAAACCATTATATTTATTTCGGCCATTAATAATTTAAAAGCATTCGCCGTAAAGAACGATGAAAATCTTTCTTTTTGGGTTGGATTTGACCTTGATCCTTAGTGCCCCAAATTGCAAACCTAGGTGCTGTACTACTCATATGTAGATCAGTTTTGCAGTTCACCTATCATAATATGACCCCATATCATTACCATATTACAATAAAATTAAACCGTATGCCCAAGAAGTTGTTTGTTACACCAATACTACAAGTGTTATGACACCACCATAAAAATGGCCTAAAATGCTTGATAAGGCAAACACTTATAAGTAGTAAATATTGCAGCAATGCAGCATTTATACATTAATCATTAAAAATAATTATTTTATACATGACAATAAGATGGTTTATAAATACTTCAGCAGTAGTTTTTTCTCATAATGTAATAGTAATTTGTCAAATGGTTTCTGATATGCATATCTTATCTTTCAGATTTTAGAAGTGGGAAAGCTCCTATTCTTGTAGCAACAGATGTAGCAGCTAGAGGTTTAGGTTAGTATTGATGTTCTTACATATTTAAACCACAAAGTTGATATAAAATGTTAAAACTAATAATCATCATTATTTTTCAGATGTCGATGATGTTAAGTTTGTCATTAATTTTGACTATCCAAGCAACTCCGAAGATTATGTGCATCGCATTGGACGAACAGGAAGGACAAATAAAACCGGAACAGCTTATACATTCTTTACACCTTCAAATGCTGCTAAAGCAGGAGATCTTATCTCAGTATTAAAAGAAGCTAAACAAGTTGTAAACCCTAAATTGCAAGAACTTGCTGAGCGTGGAGGTGGAGGTGGACGACGTAAGTTTTAGATGAAGTACCTTATGTACACACATTTATATACTAAGTTGCAATTTCTATTTATAATTTCTTTATTGACTAGGTCATCGAGGTCGAGGAGGAAGATATCGTAGAGGCCGGAGATCCCGTTCAAGATCACGTTCGCGTCGCCGTCGCACTCGATCCCGATCGCGTTCTCGGGACAGACGGCGTCGCCGTCATAGTTCATCAAGATCTTCACGAAGCAGATCATCAAGATCATCGAGAAGTCATTCTCGATCTCGTTCCCGCTCTCGTTCCCGTTCACGTAGCCGTTCACGTTCAGGCAAGTGCAGTCAGGACGCTACTAACGCTGCCACAAAGCCCGTGGGCCAAGCTCTACTGCCTACTCCAAAGCCACTTTTACCTACTCCAATTGGTCCCCAGCTTCCTGTATTACAGAATAATATAGGTTCTTCAACTCCGCTACATAATGAAGACTCAAATATGAGAAGAAATGATAGAACAACTAATGATGTTCAACAACAATTACAACAACAGCACCAGCAGCCGCCGCCGCCGCTGCCGCCGCAACAGCAACAGCAACAGCCCAATCAAATTCCGCCGTTAATGGCTCTCAATCCTCAAATGTGCATGCCACCACCAATGAATGGTCAAGGTTTTGTTATGCCGCAATTCTTTCCTGCTGATCAATATGGTATGATGATGCAACCTTTTAATTCTAGTCCTATGCTTACTCCTGCTGGTTGGGCGGCACCTCCTCCACCACCACCTCCTCCTCCACCTTCCGGCTCCTCAACCAGTATTAATACCTATAACCAAGAACAAAGTGGCTATGGGGAAAGTGGCCTGGAGTCAGATTCCAGAAAGCGAGGCGCCCGCTCTGGTGGTCTTGGCTCAGGCGGTGGCCTTGGCTCCGGTGGGGCCCTTAGCTCCGGTGGGGCCCTTAGCTCCGGCGGTGGACTTGGCTCCGGCGGTGGCCTTGGCTCCGGCGGTGGCCTTGGCTCCGGCGGTGGCCTTCGCTCCGGCGGTGGCCTTGGCTCCGGCGGTGGCCTTGGCTCCGGTGGTGGCCTTGGCTCCGGTGGCAGCCTTGGCTCTGGCGGGGGCCTGGGCTCTGGCCGCGGCCACAGCTTCAGCGATGATCGTGACTACGGCGGAGGCCTCGGTTCAGGCGGGGGTCTCGGCTCTGACGGAGGCCTCGGGTCTAATGAAGGCCAAAGCTCTTCGAGATCGAGAGGAGGTCGAGACAGACGTCGAAGAGGAAGAGGACGAAACAACGACTACGACTCGGATGGTCCGGGTGGTGGTCTCGGGTCGCAAGGATCCGGCGGTCTTGACGGCGGCCTGGGTCAGGCCTCCCACGGATTGGCCTCTGGCGGACTCGGTGTACCCCATGGGGGCCAAATGCCGCGCATGCTTCCCCAACCCGGTGAGAACTACTTTGGCCCACAAGGTGCTAACTTTACAGCATTTGGCTCTTATGGTTCTAAGAATAATAAAAGAAACCAAGATGATAATAATGCCAATGACACATTCAGAAATGACAATTATAATGAAATGCAATTATATGATCAGCAAAATATGGGACCAGGAAGGCCATCCGGCCTAGGCTTGAACCAGAATGGTTCCAGTGATGTGCAGGTTAATGGCTCCATGGGGTACAGTAATAACCGTCAGAGGAATCGCCAACGGCGGTGAATACCACGAGGTTTGTTTTATTCAAACCAATCCAAACTCATATACATAAAAATTACATATTGTGCAAATATCCACTGATATCTTACTCTTTATCTCAGGTACAAATTGGTGTATAATTTAAACACCATTGGACCTAATTACATCTGAAGGATTTTGATCATGGCTTCCTGGTGGTATTAAGAGTAAAAATGTTATATTATGAACATGGGTCGACTTGTAAATTAAGTTTTTATTATTTTTATATAAAATAAAATGTATCTCACCTATTTACTCAACATTGCCGCTTTATAATAATAGGGACTTTGTATTTATTATGAATTGTCATTCACAGTTTTTTCACAAAAATATTTTTTTTAAAACATTGTAAGGAATCCATGGTAAAATTCCTTTGTGTAACTTGAACCCACAGTGTATACGATACAATGATAACTGTTATATTCAGTTTTAACTGTAAAGAAACAGAAGATTGATCGTATAAATCGTATTACAGAGAACGGCTATAATGGGGACTCGCGCCGACGAAGGAGACGATAAATAAGAAATGAAGAATACAGTGAAGAACAAAAACGCTAGTGCTAAGTTTGGACAACAGAATTTCATTCCAAGGATGTGTTTGTTGGCATTAATTTTCTATGCCTAAAATTGTAACTTTCTTGATTAAAACCTAATAAATAGATATGAATTCTAAAAATTAAAAAATCTGTCTATAGCCATCATTTGAGTGCTTTTAATTTATCGTCTACGATATCCTGATCATATTATTGTTGATCTTCATATTTAAGTTTTATTGACGATACTGTCTTGTAGGTACATTATAAGTACATTAACTATGACTGTCTGTATAAATACTTTGAAATCGTAAATAATTAATATACGCACTTTTTCTAAACTCAAAGGGCTTTTATTTCAAAACCATGAACATTAACCCATTCATTGCTACTTAAATTTTAAAAACATCGCCTGGATGCCACTTAATATTTTTGTGGATTAGTTATTTTTAGTTATGCAATACGGTTTTCATCGTGGTCGATCAGCTGGTGATCTTCCGGTGTACCTGACTAATAAATGGGCGGAGGAAGTAGAGTCCAAGGGGGAGGCATTGGCCGTTAGTTTGGACATTGCGAAGGCCTTCGATCGGGTTTGGCACAAAGCG
>DWHP01006559.1:0-11360 GCA_018247895.1 Parnassius honrathi | reverse complement strand
GGCTCAGGACCGTGCTTTGTGGCATTACTTGGGGGAGGCCTATGTTTAGCAGTGGACTTGTGAAGGGCTGTAATGATGATGATGATGACTCATATTTAAAGATCTCGCGTAGCAATTACTTATCTTAAGTTATTACATTACAAATTGCAGCACGTATAAATTATAATTTATCCTATACAGAAATACCTATGCAAATAATCTAGATATTTATTACTAATTATAATTTACTATAATAGCAGGGGATGTACGGTGGGCAGATGCCGCCTCAGTCGCCGCCGTACTCGGGCCCGCCTTCGCACCATCGGGCGATCAACTTGCCTCATAACCCCCAACTCATTGGTAAGCTCTTTTAGCCAAACTATAACGAGCATTATTTTTTATTATATTCTATCATTCATCAGCAGGACTTCAATAAGAGACTTAGCGCTGTGCAAATTTCAAGTAACGAAAAAACGAATCCAAATCCATGCATATAAGAGCCGTCTATAGGAAATGATAAAAAATCTCATGGCCTCCGAGAGAAGGCGATAAAACCATACCATTTACAGAACAGTGTAAAGGTGCGGTCAACAATACGCATAGTAAGAGTGGAGATCAAGGCAAATTCCTCTTGCAATGTGAGAAACCCATCTCCAGCAGTAGAGTTATGGGCTAATGAAGAAGAATGTTATTCATGTATAATATTATCCGTTATTTTCAAAAATTACTTAATGATGTTTTGATCTTAAGCGGTTGGTACTATTTCAGTAGTAACATTTATAATAATTGCTTATTAGTACCGGTATCGG
This sequence comes from Parnassius honrathi, assembly GCA_018247895.1. Taxonomy (NCBI): domain Eukaryota; kingdom Metazoa; phylum Arthropoda; class Insecta; order Lepidoptera; family Papilionidae; genus Parnassius; species Parnassius honrathi. The sequence continues at coordinate 10,572 of DWHP01006559.1, read as the reverse complement.
GACGGGACTAAAAATAAAAATTTTGTGTTGACAATAAAATACCTAGGAATTATTACGTCCTTAGTATTTTGCTCCATTGACGTTCTGTGAAGATTTAAATATTTGAGATTTTTATAAATATGTAGAATAAATTTGTAAACACAAACAATCCGCGGTTCTAGAGCCGTAGCGGCTCAGAAGATAAGTCTTCCTACAAACTACAATACGCGAGAAAGCCGGGTTCGATCCCCTGAGCCTGCACGAATTAAATTATTAATTACAATTTTAAATGCTGATTTACAAGTTGCTCGACTGTTAAGGAAAACATGGTGAGAAAATCGACTTGTCTAAGAATTAATATTCCGAGGTCATTTGAAGTCTGCCAACACGCACTGGAGTTGCGCTGCGGACATCCATACATAGCTCTCTTAGAAATTAAACAAGGCTTGGTCCCGGTAGTTCTTTGCTGACAGCTGTAATTAGTTTAATTTTTTTTAACTCTTGAGTTTGTAAATTGATAATATAATTTGTTTCTTTAGATCTAGCAGGTAGCAGAGAACAGCGTGGTTCGGCTTTCGAGTTATACAGGAAACCTCAGCATATGCACAATATAAGGTAAAATAGACCCTAAGCACACACATTGAGTCTTAAATTAGCTATTATCCATAAAATTACGCATTTTTTTCTGTTATCAATCATGTTTTTAAAATCAATATCTTTACAAATGCATGTTCGTAAATTCATTCTTCGAGGAGCTCTCTAGTTCCCCATCCAACGTTAGGCAAGCCCCTGTACAATTTGCTCTAACATGCAAACACCAATCGCTTCACAAACGACTAACAATGTCTTGTCGGGCCACTGTATTAGCTATGGTATTGTATGTGGTAATCAATTTTATACATACCTATATATTTTTGTAGCATAATATCTATATCGGGCGTTAGCTTGTCCAGCTGTAATATTGGAGTAACATTTGTAAGCCGTCACAGTAAGTTGTTTGAAAAGCAACTATTAGCAGTATGTGTCTGCATCTTAGTGCAACTTGTTGATTTCGCTGCAAGCATATTGAACTAAGTTGTCATTTTCTTTCTCATTGCTATCCTTATTCTCTTCTTCTTTTCCAGCATATACGAACTTTTATTTTTATGATTACATTTACTTATTAACGTGTCTTTTCTTGATATTGATATGAACTTATTTTCGAAATTTAGGTATATTTTTATTATAACGTTACACAATCTCTCTCTTTCATTTATTTGTCTGACATTTAATTCAATATGCTTTTTTAAATCATTCAATTCATCTTTTAAAAATTTTCATTTACGTCGGAACATTTCAGAGACTTCAATATGGTTGCATTTTGATATTCCAATTTTTCATCAATAATGTATCGTATATTGAATTATCTGATGTGTCATAATATTCATCATTGAATAACTAAGTGGGTATTTGGTTGTGGGTTTCCACAGCTCGTCCGATGCGATGAACTCGAGTGCAGAGCCCGACGGAACGTTCTCGCCCAAAACTAAAAAGAAATTATCTAAAAAGCCGTCGTTTATAAAGAACGCTGTCCTCGATCTGTTCCGCTCAAAAACGAAATCTTCGAGAAAGGTGTCTCGTCAGAAGTCGTTGTGCGAAAGTGACTTGCAGCAGAGACAGATGCCTCAAATGCCGATACTTAGACGTGAGAAATCAGATCTCAGCGACATGAGCATACACATGAGGAACACACAGATTAGAAATCAAATGCTGCACACGGGCAATTCGTCCTCATGTGAAAAACCAGTTCTGAAACCGATTCTTAAACGGCAGAGCTCGTTCTGTGACGATAGAAACGGCTCTATATGTACGGTAAGAGATTACGAAGCTAAACCTGTGTGGAAGAATCTGCGAAGGCAGAATTCAATGTGTGAAATTGAAACCGAACCCAAAGTTACCCCATTGTTACGCAGACAAAATTCCCTCATAGAGTATAATAGGAGAGGAATTTATGGACAAACGTCCAACTATAATATGATTACCAAAATAGATCCCATTTACCAAAGACAGCAACAAACAAAACATGAACCATTTTACCCCTCTCAATCACTACCTCCAGAACCACTTTACCAAAGCAAAGAACATATAGTATATGACCCTATACCTAAGCCGAGAAGGACTTACACTTCTCTATATGATACCTCAAGTGAAAACCCTTACGCTAGTAGATCAGAAGTTTCCAATCAAAGTTTTGAGAATCCTTGTGGAAACCGTGATACTATAGCAATGCCTCTTATAGATCCACCATATGCCTCTACAACTGAATGCATTCGAGATAATCCTTATACAACAATAAATGATAACATGGAAAATCCATACGTTACTAAACAAGACGTTATGAAACAATCTGATTCGTTTTACAGTGAATCTCCATATTCAAGTAAAGAACAAATGTTAAGGTCTAGAATAATGTCGGAGAACCCTTATTCCACTAAAGAAGAGATGCTCCGACAGAGGTTTTCAGAATCTCCTTACAATACGAAAGAAGAAATGCTAAAGCAAAGAATAGAAGGTAAAGAATCGTTCTACAGTAAGAGAACATACGAACCACCGCCGAATACATCTTGGTCTGAAACTTCTTATAGCAATAGACCAGATAGAATATTACAAACGCCGATAAACTTTCCGGGTCGCATATCACCTATGAGTAAATGTATGAGTGAGCCTCCATATGCCACTAGAACAGAGATGATGGCAAGAATTGGTCTGACGGATTCACCTTATACGTTACGATCCGAAATTAAATCAAGTTCCTCTGATAGCAATTGTAGAAGTCGACAAGAAATGTGTGATATCAGGCAAGACATAAGGCCGGCTTCAGCAGAATGTACATACGTTTCAAAACAGGAGATATTAACACAAAAAGCAGCTTTCCTGGCTAGCAAGGAATCCACTTATGGTGCTAAATTAGAAGAGAAACTAGAAATAATCAAACAAAGAAACCAAGCAAAGAAAGACATGATTTATCAGACTCGAAAAGAGGCAAATGAAAGTGACACTATGAAAGTAAGAGAACCATTGTATGTTTCTAAAAGAGAATTAAAAGAGACTGTTATATACGAATCACATAATGAAGCAAAAGAAATTTTGCCTTCTGAAATTTTTCAAGGTAGCAGTGCTAGAAGTAGTCCATATGAATTAAGTGATGCAAATCATTTGTCCCGCCGAGAACCATTATACCAAACAAAAGCCGACGCACAAATTGCTAAAGAGCCAGATACGTTTCAAGAAATTGACTTTTCAAAATTAAGATTAACCGAGTCAAAAACAGATGCGGAAAAAGAAAAATCTAAAGCAGAAAGTAATGTTTTAAAAGGTGAACCTATTTACGCCCCTAGACTGCACGGCAAAGACGAACATATTTCCAGTGCTTTGAAAGCCACCTCATCTCCAATTCCATATGAATCTACCACATCCATGGAGACACAGTACGCTTCTGAGTGCAGTATGAATTTTGAAAGTAAGCCTCAAAGCACTCCGTATGCCTCGCAAGATTTACAAGACATATCATCAAAGTCGAACAGGACTGTTAAGTTTTGCGAGAGAATTATCGAGAAAAGCCCAGAAAATAGTCAAGATACGTCTGAAAATATGTCTACGAGTCGTAATGAAACAACGATCATCAACAACGAGAATACAGTAATTCAAACGTCAATTTCAGACGGAAATGAGAGTGGAAATAAAACGACTGAGGTTGAGCCAGATGGCCCTCACACAACTTGGGGCATTTTTGATAGCGAGGGAGGTGTTCTAGAAGATAGACAATGGGGTGTATCCCTTATTATACCACCAAAAGCAATCGCTCCGGGTATCAAGCAAAAAATCTACTTTACGGTGTCAGATCCGCGACTGAGCCAGCGCGTTGGTGGACCTCCCATCGATATGGATAACGGTAAATGCTTTTGTAACCAAGCACGCATTGATTGTAGTGTCGTAGGCAGCACTTACTAATTGGCTAACAATTCACTGAATGGAATGGACAATCAGATAATGGGAAATGCAAATGAGCAAGAGTTGGCACTGTGATTGTTTTTCTGAATGATTTCCTTCAACAATATCGCTTTAAATAGTTTGGAGTTTAAAAGTAATGTTCTGTATACAAGTATTTAAGTAGGTATTGCATGAGTTACTGCATGTAGATGTTATGGTTTTTCAGATCTATTTATTTGTTAAATATTTTTATATCATGTATTTTAATTATGTATAACACACATATCCTAAATTAAATCTACACGAAAATTATTTAATATCAATGAATTTGTATATTTATTACTAACCGGGGTCTAACATCATATTTTTGTATTTTTATATTTACGCAGTTTCTGCCACGCAATACATTCGTACTTAGAGATTGAGGAGCGGAGACGTCGATTGTGCTACCTGCACCCAACAGTATGACCCGTATGTTTGATCAAATGTTTGATGTGTTTGTGCACTATAAATGTAAATGTGCAAATTAATGTTTCACTGTTTTTGTGCGATCAGTTTTGCAATGTCTATCAAATCAAGTCTAGGTCTTTCGGTTTTCTTTGCTTTATTTTCTTTAATAGTACATAAAAATTTTCTAATTCTCTGTAAAAGTGAGGATAGGGTTTTTATTATATCTATCAATATTTATGCTCATTTTTAGTTTCATTATTGACTGCATTTCCATCTGCCTTGCTTGCTCTAATAACCTGCATCGATGTGTTGCGATTTGTGTTTGTGTGTTTATGTTGACGTTGTTCGCTACTTTCAAATGTTTTGCAAATCTGGCCCTTTTTATTACACTGTGCTCTTTCTGTACACAGTTCACACAATTTTAATATATCATTTGAGTTAACTAGTTTTTCCTTGCACAATTTGTTTCAACAATTTTAATGAATGAATTCGTTTTTCTTTGCACAATATGTTCTTACAATTCTAATTATTATTTTGGGAAATCGATATATTATAGGTTGTTTTTCTATTTAAGTACATAGTTTTAGTATTTTAAAATAATTTAAATACATTGTTTTAGTGTTACACTACGATAACATAGTGATAGCATTTTACAAAAGATAGAGTATTTCTTTTTAAGTACATTGTTTTAATGTTACACTATTACTATGATAGTATTTTAGAAGAGGCAATAATCATAAGCAGTAATAATAGCAGCATAAGTAATAAGCAGTTCAATGCTGCTGTTTTTCATATGGTGAGTGTAAAGAACTGGAGACCCTTTTTACTGGATACGAGGCATTCCATCTTAGTCAGGTTTGGATGATCGTGTGATGGGTGTGACAACGCAATTGCATTTAGATTCTTAATTAAAGATAGATGTAGATGTCTATGTGCCATAGCATCTATTTATCATCAGATGTGTTTGCTTGTCTCTCTTTACTATAAGAAAGGCATTTTTTTACTGTGAAATATATAAAAATAAAATTTTGTGCAACTTATGATCAATAAACTGAAGACTACTGCGTAAAATCTCTTTCGCTTATTTTTTTATTATTCACCGAAAAGCATCGAATCTTGGGGGACGAAACATTATTATGAAAGTAAACATAAATATTTTAACTTTCATTTTACATAAATACGTAAAACGGGCTTTGATCGAGTTGATGTAGCTAAAAGTAAATGTTAAGAGGTGTGCGCGTGTGCGTGTGCAGGTGAGGCGATGCTGTCGCCGCTGGTGATGTGCGGGCCGCAGGGGCTGGTGTTCCTGCGGCCGGTGACGCTGCGGCTGCCGCACTGCGCCAACGCCGTGCCGTCGCTGGGGCTCACCATCAAGGCCACCGACACCGAGGCGCACCTCAGCACCGACTGGGACCAGATACACCTGCCCGCCACCACCACGTTGAACACCGTCGCCGTCAAAGTCGACCACTTTTAACGGCTCTCGCACTTATATAGCAGACCATAAGTTACAACTTCAGACTGTTTTATGTACCCTTGAAATATAATAATCACACCTCTATTGAAAAAAAATTAGAGATATTACTTTTTCATGTTAACATTTTTTCGTTGAATTATATTTCAACGATTCTGTCAATATTCCTTACCTGAAAAGAATTGACTAACTTTTTGAAATATATCCCTTCCTATCTTAACTTCGTTATTATTACGATGGAACTTTCTACGAATCCGCATAAATATCTATCGCGCGCTTTAAGTAACACGGGTCCCGGCTCGAGCAGTCCTGCTTTATTAACAAAAGCGCCCACTGTTTTCCTTAATTTTAACATTCCTTAGATACTTAACGTGTCGATCAATGATATATTATATTATATATACAAAACTGTGGGGAGCGTTTTTGTTAATTTATCTAACCACAACTTATTTGTCATCGCAGTAACATAACAAAATCTTTTATAACAAATTAACTTGTTCGTAATAATTAATTTTCAGAAAATACTATTTTGATAATGAATACTAATGGTCAAGCAGTATGAACGTGGTGGAACGACGACCGTAAAACTGTTGTAAACTATAATATTACTACAGTTTTTTAGGTTTGTCTGTATTCTGTTCGGCGGAAGTTGATAGCAGGTTTCTAAATTCAATATAAAATACGTCCGCTAATTATTTTTGCTAATAGATAATAAAATACCCGCCCTTTGGCTGGCCCGCCCGGAGCTGCGAACTGCGAGCTGCGAGTCTCGCACACAAACTTGCGGCGATAATGCGACGCCCATCATATAGATTTCCGTACCGAAGTGACATTGCCATAATATTAATCAACCTACCAAACAGACTTTGGACCTAGACCTCACTAGATATCGAAACATGTTAAAGTCCCCGGTGTCGAGCCGATCGCAACATTTACATGTTCATACTTAAAATTTATCTTAAGAAAAGCTAAGCCGTGTCAGTTGCTTACTCAGTGTTTGATCTCTTTTTATATAATTTGTCATCATTAATGTCTTATGTACTAGTTACGCTTAGTTTATTAAGTATAGAAATGCGTATGTGTGCCGGGACACAGGGATATTCTAATAAACTAAAGGTATTTTGTAATACGACGACAAAAGTTATCCCATAGAGAAAGCTATGCATACATGCATTCGGTAGTTTTACTTAATGCTGAAATAATTAGTTTCACTTAAATGAAATTATTTAGTAAAAAAAAGCAATATAAACATTTCATTTTAGGCACTTAAATAATTTGTAAAGTTTCCAACTGATCCGTTCTGATGAACTAAATCGCATTGCTTACATTCACGAGTTCTGCGCTTTGTTATGGCGTGTTAAAAACATTCAAGCGCGTATATGATCTGGAAATATAAAAATAAATACTTTTACTCACTTAAAATTGTTTCTGTTTTCTAATACGTATATTTAATGCGAATACGGTCAATGTAAGTCGTTTAAAAAAAGCGTTTAAGTTTCATACTCTTTAAATATAAATGTCTAGTCACCATATCGCACAATATACTTAATATATAACGGTTGCCGTAATACTTTTCGATATACTAAAAAACATATAGTTCATTAAACTGAACGGATCAGGATGGAGTAAAAAATGTAAAACTAGTTCTAAATCCCACCTATTGTAATTATATTCGTTGCAATCCACACCGCATAGTACGAGTAAATTAGTGGTGCTAAAAGTAACATTTTAATTGATTAATTAAAATTACCTTTACAAATCGACTGCAAAGAATCTCTTGATCTTGTTTATGAGATACAAAGATTTGTCACGATTGATATTTCATATCATGATTTGAGGTTGTAGGTATGAATGGAGAGTGGCATTCGATTGTTCTAGAATTTTTAAACATTTTTTTTAATAAATGCTTTACCACATCTAGGCTATCAGTAGAATCTTAGTTTAATGTTCATATAATATTTTAAAGTTAATATTTAATATGCATTTTAACATGTATTTTAGAATAATTAACAATCATTTCGAAATACTAGTGATTATGTTAAATTTTATCAATTTTGGCTTCCACAGATTAAAAATGATTTTTTAAATTCCTATATTGTAATTAGTTATTATATGAATTTGAACATTAATGTTATTTTATGATGTAACTTAATACGTTTGTATGTTAATCTTGGTTATACGAGGAAGCGAGGTGTTTATGGTGTAAGTAATTACGCGGTTAATATCACTGGATATGAATGATACTGTGTATTGTACATTTTCTTGTTACTAATCATACGGTGAGTTAAATTTTGACTCGATTATTAAATTTTATATATACAACAAATTCACTTTGTTTAATTTCCTCAATCGTTATACATAATTGGATAATTCAGAATTACTCATTGACCTACCTACTTAGGGGCCGCCCATTAATCACGTGAGGCTCGAAATAGGGGGGGGGTCGATAAAAATCACGAAATATCACAAGGAGGGAGGGGGTTGTAATAAGATTATCACGTGTATTTATTTTTACGTCAAACGCGCGATTTCTAAACCGAAAAGCGGCGTGTAATGTGGCCTTAACTCGCCTGTACATGTAAATTTATGTCGCAAGCATGAACCTAATCTGAGCAATAATAGTCTAGAAATGCACAATGTTCGTCCTTTACGCATCCTCTTGATGAAATCGACGCTGATCTTCAACAAAGCACAGTGCAAGCAACTGACATGCAAGATGTTTATCCAGTTGTTAGTGTTGAAGAGTCTTGCGAATCCGTGGTCCGAGGACAATGTACATTAAGTATGTTCATCATCATCATCATTACAGCCTTTCACAAGTCCACCGCTGAACATAGGCCTCTCCCAAGGTATGCCACAAATCACGGTCCTGAGCCACCTGCATCCATCGACTTCCTGCATGTCCTACCAGATCATCGCTCCATCTAGTGGGGGGTCGCCCTACACTTCGCCTACCGGTACGAGGATGTCACTCGATAACCTTTTTTCCGCAATGGTTGTCGGTTCTTCGAGCTATATGGCCACTTCAGCTTACTAATCCGCTAGGCTATGTCGGTCGCTCATTTATAAGTTTATCACGCAGAGAAAACCTGAGCATAGCCCTCTCCATAGCTCGCTGAGCGACTTTGAGCGGCCTCATAGGGCCAGCAGTGAAACAGAAACTTTTTTATTCAATGTAGATTATAAACAATATTTATTGAAAGTCACTTTTTATTTACCATTGGTACTCAAAAAAACCTCTGTCCTGGGAAGAGCCAGCAAGAAACCCAGCGGGACTATTTTTTTTCGAATAATAGCTTACAATGATGTTTGCAATTAACAACACAAGACAAATTAGAAATAGTTTGGTAGCGATCACCCCTCCCAGGGGTTATTATCATTCATAAATTCCTTAATATAGTTACGAGCTTAGGGTTCATGACAATAAAAACTGCCGATTGAATTACCAAAATTAACACTTCAGTCACCGAACACCAATTAAACTTAAAAGACACTAATAATTAATCACACTGATCACTTTAGTTTACCGTATTTCGCTCCGAAGCTTCGCTTGAATCGCCAAATTCAATACTGCCCCGATCGCGACTCTCAGCGGCATTGAATAGCCCTTTTCCACCGAAACATCCATAATGTTCCAGCTAATACCGGTCCCGACCGACTAAGTGCAGAAGGTTCGAGTGTGGTCTTTTCTAGAAAGCTTAATTCTTGCATTCGTTACTAGATGACACTGTTGGGAGAGCTCCGGAAAGATCTTGACACTCCTATTTCCGATACTTGATACCAGATTGCGCTAGTGCCATCACCTGTGGCGCGCAACAACAAATTTTTATACAAACCTTTTTATACAAACTTAGTTTAATAAAATTTTTGAACTTTGCAAATGACAAATTTTGTATATTTTCTGGAACTTTGTCGTAAAAGCGTATACATCGTCCCAAGAATGAATTACTGACTCGGTGGAGTCTAACTGGTACCACTAGTTTGTGTCTATTCCTAGTATTTACAGAATGAATATCACTTATTTTTGCAAAACCACTTTTATTTTTGTGTACGTACATTTCATTTTCATAAATGTATTTAGAGGCCAGAATTAATATATTAATTTCCTTAAATTTTTGTCTCAGTAACTTTTTTGCTTTTAAATTATATATTGCTCTAATGGCCCTCTTCTGTTAAATAAATATAATTTCGGTGTAGGTCGCGTCAAACATGTTAATGCTACATTAGTATTAACATGTTTGACATTAGGAGTTACGAATTGCACACATATAGTTTCAGTTCCATTTAAATGAAAATTATTGACATTAAACCAATTGACTAAATTAGCTATAGCATTATTTACTTCGGCGTAATTTAATAACCGTCGTTTTAATGTGAAAATTAATGAAGTATGATCAGCGAATAATACTATATTATGGTTATCCCCTACTATGTAAAGTAAGTCATTAATATACACAAGAAACAGAAAGGGGCCGAGAATTGAGTCCTGGGGCACACTCATTTGTACAATCGACCTGGAAGAACTCATACTATTAATGACAACTTTTTGCATTCTGTCACTTAAATATGAAATAATTAATTTAAGAGCATCACTTTTTACACCGTAGTGTTGAAGTTTCCTGGTTAATGTTTCATGGTGAACACAATCGAAGGCTTTGGATAGGTCACAGAATATACCCAAAGCATCCTGTGAATTCTCC